>OY998177.1:21180718-21475725 GCA_963921935.1 Galeruca laticollis | reverse complement strand
TCGTAGGTTTGATGCTGATTATTGTTAGAAAATTTTTTTAACTTTTTTACCTCCCAGATACTTTACAAGTTCTTTGGGCGGTTTCAAATTACCAAATGAATCGAAATACTCGATGACATTATTTTTCTTTATATATGCTACCCAATGGGTTCCACTGTTTATGAACAAGTCCAAGTTAACCACTGCACACTCTTGTTGTCGTGGACCGGATTTAGGTAGAGTGTCTCGCATGAAAATGCCTCGAAAATGTTTAATTTTATATAATTTTGCATAACCTGCAATATCGGTGTCGTACAGTGGACGATTCAGTAGCTTTATCGCGAGTTTTTTTTTCAAATACAATCCAAACCCTCTTCCACTGGGATACTTTTTCAGATATAAACCATGTCCAACATGTTCTATAGCCTTCTTATGACGGTGATCTTCTTCCAATTTCTTTCGAGCATTATTGCATCAATAACAGTATTTGCGATCTCAGCAGCTTCACCCGATAGTGCTCCAAGTGCTGAGAGCTCAGCAAACAGAGGTATAAGAGGTAGGAAACCTCCAAATTTTACTGGTATCACTCGAGGAACAACAATTTTCTTCGATCCTCCAAATTTTTTAATGAGTGATTTGCCTGCTCGTAAGGCAGACAAGGCACTTTCTTTTAAAGATGCTCCCCTCTTCATTGATTTTCCCACCTTCAGCACTACATCTCGATGAAAGGAACGTCGTTGTTTCTTTGGGCGACTTCCCATTCTCAACTTTCGTTTCACTTTCATGGTACCCGTAACAAGTAATGCAGCAGCCTTTTCACCAAAAGATCCCTCTTTTGATTTTACTCGAGCTCAAGCTTTATCTTCCAATTCCTTATCTGCTTTGTGACGTTCTTCAAGAGATTTATTTTGCGAATAAGCTATATCGTGTTGTTTGCAAGCGTCGTCCAATGAATTAATGCCCGCGTTGCCACGTGCAAGTCACTTTTGTAGTTTTGTTCCAGCTATAAATGAAGGTTGTATGCGTGTTTATTGGAAAAAAGACAAGTTATATTCACTTACGTCCGCAACAATTGTAGGTAGGTAAGTGAAGTTCGAATGGCAGTTTATTTATTAGAGAATTCAAAAGACCTACTCCCTCAAACACTAACATTATGACTGATGTATGATAATGTGGGGACATTCATATTTATAGAATAACACTCTAATAAAATAATTCACAAGATGAAGATCGTTCAACAAGAGCAGACGCTACCCATTGAGAACTTGTACTTTACCTCTAATCCATCATCTGTTGGTAAACATGGTAAACTACTGCCAAATTCTTTTAGTGCCATCATATGTGGTCCTAGTGGGTGTGGAAAGACAAATGTTATGTTGTCGCTTTTATTCAATCCAAATGGTGCTAAATTCAAAAATGTTTACGTTTATTCCAAGTTGTTATTTCAACCGAAATATAAGTTGTTGCAAGAAGTCCTAGGAGAAGTTAAAGGTGTTGGCTATTTTCCATTTAAAGACAATGAGGAAATTATTAGTCCAGATAAAGCACAGTCAAACTCGATATTCATATTTGATGATGTTGCCTGCGATGGTCAATATTATTCAATGTGTCGTCATAAAGACATTGATGCGGCCTACTTATGTCAAACATATTCGAAAATACCGAAACAGCTCATACGTGACAATTGTAATATGATTGTGTTATTCAAGCAGGATGAAATTAATCTAAAACATATATTTGAGGAACATGTGTCGCCAGACATGACATTCGAAGAATTTAAAAAGATTTGCCCAGAATGTTGGTCGTCTGACTGATATGGAACATTGGTGATTATGAAAGATTTTGCTTTAAATAATGGTAGGTACCGTAAAGGATTCGATAAATTCATAAAGCACTAGACATTATCCTCAGTCATCGTCACCATGTCCAACGATAATGTCGCTATTGCCATGCGTAAGAAAAAAATTAGTGAATTGGTGAGATCTATTCGCAAGAAATATTTAGCGTTAAAATCAGGAAAATCTTAACATGATACATCTCTAAATAAGCTATTTAAACCGATATCTGTACCGCTAAAAGAAATGGTCAAATCCTCAAAGTCAATACAACAAACCATTGCTCCAAAATTTAACCTTCCAAAAGAGGAAGTAACAAAAAAATAAAAAAATACTGATGTATCTACATCATTTCTCGATACAAAACCCATAGCCGAGACGGATGAATCGGGAAATATTATACGTTATGATGATGAAGAAGAAGACGATTATTATTATGATAATTATGATATAGGTATACATCCCAACGTTTCACGTGGAGTCATAGAAGATTATTTAGATCTGTATCCTACAATTAGTCGAACATATCTGGAATATTACTTTCGCAAAGATGATGAAATTGATAGAAATTATGGTCCAATATATAATGATGAAATTGGATGGATGTTGAGTAGGCGTAGAATTGCGTTCGATAAAAGAAGCGGCAAAATAAACATATTACGAGAGAAGGATGAGGGAGAAGGAGGAAATATACCTGGGACTCCGGGGTTGTATCAGCTTATGTTTTACTATCATCTTAATGAGTACTCTCATGATGATTTGAATAATTACAAAACCCTGCTAACAATAACAAAAGCTCATCTCAATGCACTCGGTCGTCTGAAAAGTTCCGCTACCCAAAAGTATCACAACATAATTAAACCATTGTTTAAAACTGACTCATCAACTAGTAGTAGTAGTAGTAGTACTATAACCAAACCTCCATCAGCTCGATTATTAAAGAAACAACAACAATCCATTCAAACCGCTCCATATACTAATGTAGGAAAAGGTCTTGTTGGTGGCGTCGGCAGCGCTCCTCTTCTGTCATACAACGAAAAACCGATGGAATACATTTATTGGGACGATCCCAATGAGTTGTGTGACCGTTTAAGATTACTAATTGCATCCAAGGAGGCTGGTAACACATCATTCTCACACAACAACGAGATAATTGCAATAATCAATGAGTTGAAAGAAGCCGATATAATTGAATCTTCTTCTTCTAGTGCCTATCCGGTCCGGATGTTGGCGATCATTCTGGCTATTATGATTTTATTTGCTGCTGCACGGAATAGTCCTGTAGTAGTTGTTGAAAACCATGTCCTGAGATTTTTGAGCCATGAATTTCTCCGTCGTCCTGGGCCACGTTTACTAGGGATCTTCCCTTGCAAGATATTTTGTAATAGAGTGAACCTTTTCTCATTTCGCATTATATGACCGAAATATTCTAGCTTGCGGATCTTTATCGTTTTTATTAATTCGGTGTCTTTCTGCATTTATATAATTGAATAACAAACGAAAAACATAATCATTTCAATCATGTCTGTCGATAAGTTTGGACATCGCCGCAATCATGCTAATGAGCGGGTTAAGCCGTATATTCCGGAAGTATCGTATCCACATACTCCTGACGGTAATATTGATGCATAAAATGTAAAAATTTGTGATGTAAAGATGCCGACTGCAAATAGCGATGTTGCTAACAAACTATATGTTGATGAACAATTGCATGTGTACCATAATGAGCTCGACACAATACAAAAAACAATAATTCCCTCATAACAAACGCAGTTGGTATCTCATCAAAATAAAATCAATGAAATTGCTGCATCTATTTCGAGAAATCCTCCTGTCAGAGCTCGAGATATGGCAACCAAAATATATGTCGACGAGAGAATTGCTATGGGCAAGGAATTTTTGAGAAATGATTTGAAGAGTTTTAAACAAGAAATGCAGGATAAATTGTCGAAAAGTCATTCTCTAATCAGTGATAAGATCGATATGTATAATACATACATAGAACGTTCGTTTCATGTTTTGGACAGGGACTTGAAGAAGCATGGAATTGAACAAAAGAAGAAAATAGATGAGAAGAGTAATGGATCATCAGTTTAGGAAGTGCATGCGCTAACGAAACATGTCATCCAAAGTTCAGCTTGTTAACGAACTCCACAAAACTATACGTAAAAATTATCCACGTGGACGTACAATTGTCAAAGGCATACATGATTTATGGCAAATGGATTTAGCTCAAATGCGGCCTTATGATAATCAAAATAAAAGTCAAAAAATGATACTAGTTGTCATCGATTGCTTTTCAAAGTTTTTGTGGACACGACCATTAAAGACAAAGACTGGCGAAGAGCTAACTCGTGCAATCTCGGACATTCTCGCCCACACAAAACGAGCCCCTCCTAAAAATCTTCAATCGGACCAAGGAACGGAATTTTACAACAGCAAGTTTCAACAACTAATGAAAAAACATGGGATTAATCATTATAGTGTATTTATCATGAAAAATCTTCAATTGCAGAACGAGTTATATGAACATTGGAATCGAGGCTTTACAAACATTTCAGTTTAACCCTTCGTTAGGCGCGCGGTAAAATATGACTTAAATAGGCGCGTGGGGGACATATGTCACCCATACTAAAATATCGTGTTATTTAAATTATTATCAAGTATTCAATTTTTTTTAAGTAAGAACAAACAACAAAAGAGATTCTGAAAATTTATTAACATAGAAATATATGGCTTACAAAATTATTTATAGTCTTACATGATTAATTTTGGTAACACTCAATACAAATTTCTTTTAAGTGATCTCCGCAAGTCCAATGTCTACATTTGCTGCAATATTTTCTAGTTGATTTGTCTCTTCTCCTTCCACACTCATAGCATCTACCACGTGATCCAGTGGGAACTTCCTGCTGAACAGGTTCCTCTGTGATACCCAGAGGTATGTTCGCTCGTCTTCTTAACTCTCGAGGAAGACTTGTAATTTTAGACCTCCGGTTTATCTGAGGCTCAATTAGGGCCCATGCTATGGTTTCAATGAATTTCGACCCTTTGACCATTTTGTCATACTTTTGGTGAAATTTATAAATACATTATGCATCTATTGCTGCCACATTTAAAAAATTATAAAATAATACCATCGGCCACCGTCTTGTGTTACGTGATACATTTTCTTTTTGACAAAAGTTGGTCCACAAGGTCTACACCAACTTCTGTCATATTATAATATGTGATTATCTCTGGCTTTCGTTGTTCACCAGTATCACGATCTATATCATTACCAGAAAGCATTGTTGATAGCACCAGAACACTTTTATTCTTTTTGGGACAGTAAGATACTAGGGTTAAATTTTTTCTAAAACCAAATAGTGACGAATTTACCTCTCTTTTCTTGTCAGGTAAAAATGTAGTTGGTATTTCTCGTTTATTTTTTCGTAACGTACCAACGTAAGTGAGTTTTTTTTCATTAAAAAGTCGATTTGCAAGTGGTATACTAGAAAACCAGTTATGGCCAGTAACATTTCTGTTCGAGCCTTCGATTGGTTGGACAAGACGAATACCAATGTCTTCAGCTTTGTTACTAACTTTAAAAGGTCCATCCGGCTGATTTCCAGCATATGTTTCCAGGCACAGTGTGTAAGCCATTTTGCAGTCAACCAGTGCAAACACCTTTAAGCCATATTTAGCTGGCTTGCTAGGAATATATTGTCTGAAAGGATAATTACCCCTGAACGCCAAAAGCTGCTCGTCTACTGTCAGATTCTCTCCAACTGTAAAGTATTTTTGAAAATTATTTACAAACAAGTCTGAAATCTCTCGAATGGGAGCCAATTTATCAGACTCCTTTCAAATAAGACGATCTCTAATGTCATCAAATCGACTACATCGTATTATAAATCTGAATCTATTCTCACTCATGGTCGAGTAACAAGATTCTAAACCGTTTCCCTTGGAATTATCCCAAAGTTTTTTTTATATTTTTCCTTGAACATCTAAGAGATCTTATGAGATAAAGTAATCCAATAAACGCTCTAAATCTACAGGATCAGTAGTTCTAGTATCTCTGTGCCGATCAAACTTCTCTCGAATCGACTCTATATAAATATTAGTGGAAGTCACAATGATCTGAATTATATGATCGTCTAAGAAGAGACCTATGTCGCTGAAAAAGCCAGACGGATCATACACGGAAGGTGAAGAGGAACGATCAATTCTTCTTCTTAAAACCCACTTCCCAGGTAGTGAACCAGCAACAAAAATCGAAATAGCAATGAACTACACCAAAAAATCCCGCAAGGAAGATTGGGACATTGCTACGAAAATATTTACCAGACAACGGTTGGAATGGGCAATAAGTACCTTTCAACCATATAAATCACCAGGAGTGGATGGAATATTTCCAGCACTCCTTCAGCAAGGGATAGAGGAGATTCTTCCTCACCTGCTGAAGATTACAAGAAGCAGTCTAGCAGTGGGTCTAATACATAGAAAATGGAGAAGGGCAAGGGTAACCTTCATACCAAAAATAGGGAAAAAAGATGGGACTGATCCCCGATCTTTCAGACCCATCTGTCTAACATCGTTTCTACTCAAATCGATGGAGAAAGTAGTGGATAACTACATAAGAACAGAGAATCTGGAGAATATACCACTTCCTAAATGTCAGCATGCCTACAGAGCGGGTCGATCAACTGAGACGGCTCTGTATAAGCTGACAGAAGTCATCCAGAGACCTCTGAACAACAAAGAAATCGCAATGTGTGCATTCCTGGATATATCAGGGGCCTTTGACAACACAACTCATGTGTCTGTCAAAGAAGCACTAAAAAGGCGAGGAGTGAATGAAACCATTGTAAAATGGATGTATGAGTTGTTGACAACGAGGATAGCTGAGACACAGGTGGGGAATCAAACCACCTCAGTTAAAGCCACTCGGGGGACACCTCAAGGGGGAGTGATATCTCCCCTTCTATGGAGCCTCGTAGTAGATGAGTTGCTCTACAGGCTAATGGAGCTTGGTCTCGAATGTATGGGCTACGCCGATGACATTGTATTAATAGTCAGAGGCAAGTTCGAGGGCACCTTGTGTGATTTATTACAAAAGGGCCTCAGAATCATTGAGCAATGGTGCTTGTCAGTGGGGCTAAACATCAACCCAAGCAAGACCATAGTAATTCCATTTACCCGGAAAAGAACACTTCCAGCCATGAAACCCATATCCTTAAATGGGGATATCATAGAATGGAAATCGGAGGTTAAATATCTAGGGATAACCCTAGACAGTAAGCTTCTGTGGAATAAGCATGTTGAAATAACTGATAGTAAAGCAATAAGAGCTTTGATGGCGTGCAGAAATCTAGCTGGTAAGAGGTGGGGCTGTAACCCAAAAATACTGCGATGGATGTACGCCATGATTGTGAGACCAGCAATTACGTATGGGACAATAGTTTGGCACACAAAAGCAAGTCAGTACAGCACGAGGAAAACCCTCGATAAAGTTCAAAGGCTTGCCTGTGTGTGTATCACTGGAGCTATGAGAACGTGTCCAACTAGGGCACTTGAGATCATTACATATCTCACACCTCTACATCTGGTGATAGAAAGATCTGCCCAAGAGGCAATTCTTAGAATATCTAAGGAAGGTTCAGGCAATGAGAGTATTAAAAATCAGGGAGCTTGGTCCTCTCTGACAAGATACACCTCACTAGCGAATCTTCCCAGTGACGAAATGATTAGGAAAGTAAGCATCGAAAAGAATTTCAGTACGATGCTAAATACGAGAAGAGACTGGGAAAGGAAATACACCACCCAAACTCTCAAAGAAAACACCATTAGATGGTATACAGATGGTTCAAAAACCACCATCGGAGCAGGCGCTGGAGTATTTGGGCCTGGCACCAGATACTCATTATCGTTAGGCTCCTTCCCGAGCGTCTTTCAGGCAGAAATACTTGCGATTGAAAGATGCGTGGAAATGAACCTAGAAAGAAACTACCAGAGATGTGACATATCGATCCATTCTGATAGTCAAGCAGCTATCAAAGCATTGAGCTCCCATGTCATTGATTCAAAGTTGGCATGGGAGTGCCAAAGAAAACTTGATGAATTAGGCAAGAATAACAGGGTCTCTTTAGTCTGGGTTCCTGGTCACTCGGGAATCACGGGAAATGAAGAAGCCAATACACTTGCCAGGAAAGGAGCACAAATGCCCTATATTGGCCCGGAGCCTTTCTGTGGTGTATCAAAATGCTCCTACAAGAAAGAGTTTCGGAAGAAAGAGGAAACCGAAAGAGAAGCACTCTGGCGGTGCCTTCCCGAGTTGGAACATTCCAAAAAGTTCCTGGGGAACTTTGACACTGCTAGCTTCAAAAAATATTTGGACCTTAGTAAAGATAAGCTACATCTCCTCACGGGCTTTCTTACAGGACACTGCCGCCTTAGGAAGCACTTAATGAGAATAGGTCTAGCAGAGATTGACGAGTGTAGATTCTGTGGGGAGGAGGATGAAACTCCTGATCACTTAGTTCCGGAATGCCTCGCCATTGCAAGCCAACGCAAGAAATGCTTTGGACAGGGAACTTGTAAGAGTGAGGACCTAACCTCGCTGAAGCCGTCCCAAATACTAGAGTTCATTGGAACCTTGGAACTGGAAGGCGAGCTGTAGTAGTAGCGACAACAGCTCTGATGGGGGGGGGGCACAATAAACCTTTAGTTTCAGTGCACAGTAACCCCGTTAAAATCTAATCTAATCTAAAGAAGAGACCTATGATATCTTTTTCAGATTTTGTATTTTTTGCTTCGCCTTTTGGACCTGCCATATGTTTTATTAGATTGTGAGCTCTTGTACGAGTATTTTTAGGTGGCACTATTTTACTCTATATAGTTGTTTTATCCTTACCTATATATGCATCATTATTGAGTTCTATTTCAATATCAAAATCCTCGTTCTCTTCTCCGGAATCATACTCATGTTCGGAATCTGTGCTGTGTTCGTTTTCTGAGACGTGGTCTTCTTCTCCTGAATCGGTTTCACTTTCATTATCTAGCGCGAATTCTTCATCGGAAGACAGATCATTGTACCATTCCATCTATTTTTTTGGATCATTACTTCGTTCAATTCTTGGTTTTTTCGGTTCCATTATATTATTATTAGCTGAAAAAATAATGAACTAATAAAACCGACAAAGCACTTAACTATATGTTTTATAATATGAAAAAAAATACTTACCGTGTATAAATGGCTAACGTATATATATATAGGCGCGCGGGGGACAACTGTCACCCAATGAGATATTTATTGCTTTGAAATGTACCTGACGCTTGTGATCGTAGTACTGATGATTACAGCTGTATTACCAATGTCTCTGGGAGAGGTATTGAGATGGGTGCGGCACAGATAGAAATAACTGTAGTTTTATCGCATGTTATATAGTGATGGGTGACATATGTCACCCGCGCGCCTAACGAAGGGTTAAATGGCACACATAAATGGATGACCATTTCACCCAAAATTACGATGGAATACAATAATACAAAACATTCAACTACCAATTATGAACCTTCCAATGTCAATAAATGCAACGAAAAAGATATTTTAAACAAAACCTATACACATCTAAAGATTGCCGGACCTCGTAAATTTGAAGTTGGTGATATTGTACGTATAAGCAAGTCGAAACATGTCTTTGAGAAAGGATATACACCCAATTGGACGACTGAACTATTCAAAATCGTTGAACTTAAAATAACCAATCCCACCGCATATTTGCTAGAAGATAAGCAGGGTGTACCAATAAGTGGAGGGTTTTACGAGGAAGAGTTAGAGAAAACGTCAAATCCAGATATTTACTTGGTGGAAAAGGTGCTTAGAAGAAGAGGCAACAAAATGCTTGTTAAATGGTTGGGTTTAGATAAAAAACACAACAGTGGGATAGAAAATACAGATGTTGTTGTTGGGTAACTACTTTTCGATTCGCCGCGTATGAATACATTTTTGTATGAAGGTGTGTGTGGTGGTGGGGGTAGGTCTTGTTATAAATTGGAGAGAGCTGTAGGTTATATTGTCAGTCGTCAATATGAGTTCTCAAAATAGTGGTTTTAGTAGTAGTACAGAAAGTTATAATTATAGTGCCGAATTAGATCATATTTTGAAAATGTATGAAATAGCTGCTAAAAAAGAAGACCAGTACCTGTTGTATACCGAGTATCCTACACATACGAATTTTCAAATTGGTTGTGGTTTGAGTCCAGCAAGAACGTTTGGTATTGCAATCACTCTATCAGCAACGAATAAACCTACGAAAATCTCCTTCAGCACTTTCGAATAGGCCACGTTTATCGATATTTTGAATAATAATTCATTCATAGATGAACAACTTCCAGCGTTTTACGATGATTATGAGTCAGAGACGATACAATGTGGCGACTACTGTACCATTCATCAAGTAATATTCGATTGTGTAAAATGGTTGGAAGTAATCAAACACGGCATCAGCTTCCCCTTAACTCAACAAGATGTTCATCAAACTCTACAACTCCATCATCACCTCATTTCCCCACGTCTCGCCCATTTGGAATCTCTAAATTTTGATGAATACTATAGAAATATGATTGAACTTATTAGGAATTTTGCTCAAAATAATGTACATTTAAGTAACTTTGAGTTATTGTATAGCATATGTGATTGTAGTGATAGCATATTGTCTGCGGCACTTAGAGAATTTATATATTTCTGTAAACCTAAAGTTGTAAATGATTTAGATGATGTAATGAATTGATTAATTGAAATTATTGTGTTTTTATCTCCTCTTGTCCTCCTTCTAACGTCTCGTGAGCTGTTTGAAGAAATTCACTAAACAAAGTTATTATTTCTTATATTTTGTTAATAAAACACTTTTTGAAATTAATATGTATTTTTTTATTGATACATCATGAGGATAATACAAACTAAATTATTTAAGAAAATATTACAGCTTAATATGAAATTAGAATAAAACTAGAGACTATCTTTGAGTTTTATTTTCTATATATATATATATATATATATATATATATATATATATATATATATATATATATATATATATATATAAAGTGAACAATGGCATAATTTATTGATAAATCAGAGGGATAATACAAAACTAAATTATTTAAGAAAATGTTACAGCTTAATATGAAATTAGAATAAAACTAGAGCCTATCTTTGAGTTTTATTTAAATATTAAAAGTGTACAATGGCACAATTAAATCAATATCCTAAATTGAAAAATTATTCTGAAATACTATGATGACCCCATGGAACTGTATCGAATGAACTGGGAAGTAATTTCCTCTTATCATCGTGAGGACTTAACGCAATTTTCGTTTGTTCGATGCTATACACATAATGGGCGAAGGAACGTATCGTATTCTGAGTAACCGCCATTTGTTTCCAATTTTTCAGACAATCCACATAATCATCAAACGTTATTTGATTTTTTACTATTCATTTGTTAATTCCCTCTGAATTTTTAACGACTTTACCCCCCAGAACTTTGTAGCTGTACATTTTGGACCTTAGGCCGACGAAATGAATGATGATTTGTCCATTGGCCTCCTCTTTCATCAAACGTAGTACTTTTTGTTATTTCGAGGAATATTGTGAGGATTATCTGAAGGATAGTCGCTCGTATCAAATTTATCGAAGTTTTTCTTTATTAATTCTTCATATATGTTATCGGAAATTAATTCATAAAAAGAACTGTCGGTGTTGGTGTACATTAACTTACATTTGTCTACTCCCATTGTGGGAAGCATAAACTTGTAATGGAAGTCGTACATTATGGTTTTGGAAATGTCAAGAATAGCCATACCCACGTACATCGGTTTATTGAAAATGAACTCGGACTTTTTTAATTCGATTGCCATTAGAGGAGGATCACCATAATCGAAAACTGTTCTATTGTGATAACGCGGACTAGCGATAAGATTTTTAGCACCATAACGACCCTCATACGAAGATACTAATTTACAAATTCTATGTTTACGTATGCATTCCATACACTTTCCAAACACCGCATTGTTCATTAGTTTTCTCAAATCTTTTTCAAAGTCGTTGGTGGCTAAATTCCTCAATAGATTGTTAATTTCGATGTAGGGCTTAAGCCACGCTTATTGTTTTGAATTTCAAAACTTTGTGGACTTTTTCCAATACTAGACCATGGTCTAAGGCTTGATTTAAATTTCTATAATGTAAAGTGTAATGTTTTCTATCGTGAAGCGTAGTCATTAATTTTGCTAATTTCGACCCGGGTGGTTTGCGATGTTCGGGACACAAAGGAAAGTCTTCATGTAAATTATGTAGTTTGTTAGGATACGTCAAATCTACTGGAAGAATATAGCCTTCAGGGTTATTATGTGCAATGGATTTTATGAAATTGATGTCGTTGAATTTCTCAATATCATTTTCGACCCATTCGAAACCATCGTACGGTAAATGCTAACACATCGCTTTCCCATACAAATTAGTCACATCTGTATAGAGTAGGTACGTTGATGGTTTCCCAGGATCATAATCTGACATATATTTGCTATTTGCTTCACTATATCTGTTGCAACACTGCGATATTCCTCCTCTAATAGTCTCTTCGATAAACATAATCATGTCGATATTTTTTAAAATTTGTAGTTTACATATTGTTAACTTCAGCATCGCGTCCCAAGTGTACCCGGGCATGATGTAGTACCAGGTAGGATCAAGGTCATACGTTGCTAAAGATGTCTTCCTAAAATTTTCGAACACATCTGCTAGAAGATGAATATCGGTGCGCTTGTATATATCGCTATATTCTCCAAGTGTTTTCACGTTGGAAGATTGCCAAACGTTTTGAGCGTGATCATAACCGTCATCAGTTACGTTCGCATCATTTAATCTATTGTGAAAACATTCAATCGGTGGTAATTTATCATCATTTAATTTACCCATGTTGTTAATATAGTCATAAGGAAAGATACTTTTGCGTGTCAACGATGTAAATTGATCATCAGTTGAATCGCGATTTTCCTTCTTCAAAATTTTTAAATCATCGGTTTTCAAAGTTTTAACGATAGTATCCAAGCTGGACCCTACAAATCGAAATGAATCAATAAATCTGAATTTTATGTTCGTTTCCAAGTCGTACTGAGTGAATGAAATGTATTTTTCCTTATTCACTGGTAAAAGACTGACTCTACCACGTTTGGCAATATCTCTAATAATAAAATGACTGTCGTAACCAGACAAATTGTGAAATACAATCGGCACAACAAACAGTTTTCTAAAGTTTAAATTGCAAGATTGGTGCGCGAATCGTCGAAACTCACCCGTAAAATGATTATGAGCTCTAACAATGATATCTTTTCCATACAACTTTTTCTCACAAATATGACAAACAGTTGCATCAGTAGTAGTAGTCTTTCGTTCGACTTCCAGCGGTACAATCGTCTTAGTTTTTGATTCAACAAATTTGACTACATTAGACATTTCGTTGGCAAACCAATCCATACAATCTACTCCTCTATAGCTTTTGTAAAATGACAGCGAATCGTCAAAAGAACATTTTACATAGTAGCCTGCACTGTACGCTTGATGCTGTTGATACTTGTTTGTTGTTTTTGAAACTTTTTTATTACATTGCGTCAATTGGGATTCAAAATCAGCATAAATAACAAAAGGACAATTTTGTTTGTATGTATAATTTTTAAATTCTACATAATCATGCTTGGGAAATGAAATTTTTTCATTGTTTAAATTCTGACAAAGTTCTGTATGATCATCAAGTTTCTCTTGCGAATGAAAATAATTGAGACATCTATCGCAAATAAATTTTTCCCCCTCATGTTCATTCAACTGTACACCAATCCAACGCGATAAATCTTTAATCCAACAATAATGGTATTTAATCCCAACAACACTATCATTATCATCACAGGGTGGCACTTGATAATCGTTTAATTTTGGAACATATTGATCTTGAATGAGTAATAAGTTGACGTGGCGATTTAATTTTTTCTCAGTCAATCGTGCTGGAACTACAATATAAAATATTTTTTTCTCGTTCGCCGATTCATTATACTCCAACATGTGAACATTTATGGAAATTTCGTTGAGTTTTTCAAATTTCTTAATTTGGGATAGTTTCATTGGCATGTCTAAGCCTTGAGTTTTCAAAGCACTCGAATAGTGTGGATATGATGTTGTTCGGCTCACTGTTCCTGTGGGAGCATGCAGACCGGCAACAACACTCCAGAAAAAGCATGCTTCATCATATGTGCTCTGAATATTGTGACAAGCATGCTTTCTCTGTATTTGCTCAGGCAATCGAATGAAAGATGAACCATTACCCATTTCTTATTTATTTATAGCTACCTCCAAAGAAATAATTTTGCTTAAGGCCCAACCGCTCTGTTCCTCTTGAAACTCAGACATCTTGTGTGAAATTGGATCAACAACATAATTTTTGAACCAATCCATCAAATCAGTTCCTTCGTCAATGATAGCATTAGGTGTACTGAAATGCTTTTGATCTAAAACTTCCCGGTCATATGATTGTTTTATATAATCTCCAATGAGTGTTAACTTTAATCATTTTTAAATCCCTCATTATTTTTGAAATTTTATCTTTGAATAAATTAAACGCATCTTTGAAAAAATCATTAATTTCTATGTTTTAAATTTGTGATTCTGCTATTAAAAAAAGCACCGGCATCCACCCATTTTACACCCCGTCTTTTCCTCAACCCATAACCTACATTTTTTGGTATTGACTTGATTTGATATCGCATCCGTTTAAGTTCCCCAATCTTCGTTTGAATTTTCCTCTTTTCGCCAATAGAAAATCTAATTTTGTTTAGCGCTAACACACATTTCCATACATGTCGGTCTATTAATTTATTTATTCTATCAGCTAGAGGTGCAGAATAATTTTGTCTTAGGAATGCTATTGTCTCATCCACTTTGTTCATTAAATTTGTCATTGTACACTTTTAATATGATAAAATAAAAACTCACCAGAAAAATTAATTTTGAACAATTTCAAACGAGATGGCCGGATTTGTTTTTCCTGTTTCGATCTTCCCCCGAAAAATTAGGGAATACTTCTTTTCCGCGAGATATTCAACTTCATCCTCATAAATGTTTGTTGCTCTATTTGGTAAAAATACTCGCACCTCTTCTAACACCAATACGACTGCTTTACCAAAACGAGTGTTCACTACATGTGCACTTAAAATTGGATATGGTGTATCTTGTGTTAATTCATATAGTCTTATTGTTTCTTTCCTCTCTAAAAGAGACATTTTATTTAGTTCTTTTGAATCCATCTAAATAAAGGGAAAATGGAGAAATTCAAATACAATAAATAAAAATCATGAAAAACTTACTGCAATAAAATTTATCACAAGTTCAGCAACAACTTTATTCTAAAAGTTTAGTAATATACTTCCAAATATGGTTTTGAAGATGATTTTGAGACGCGCAAGCAAACACTGCTAACTTGTTGACTTGTCGACGATGAATGACTACATTATTTTTCCTCAGCGTTATATATTGAACGTAAATTGAGGAAGTTTGATTGAAAAACATCACCATTTATCACAAATTGTTTAAGATAAGAAAATAATGGTTTCCTGTGTGATAATGTAGTGTTTATCAGCTAACATGATTAATTTTAATTTGGGAAATAATTAATGTTTCGAGATATATTATCATACAGGAAATAATGGTTTCCTATGTGATAATGTAGTGTTTATCGGCTAACATGATTAATTTTAATTTGGGGAATAACTAATATACGTTGTAACAAACAATTTAAGATTATTTTATAATTCTATACCTACTCAAAATTATGTGGGGTCACTGACACCCAACGGATGAAGTTGAACCTCAAATAAGAAATTAATAAATATAAGCCTTGATAGCGCAACGGTTAGTGATTGTGGTAGGAACGAGAAAGACGCTATGTGTCGTGGGTTCGAATCCTGGTCGAGACGAGACATTTTTTATTTAATTGAGAAAATATATTCGGTGCTTACATCACAAAAATTACGTCACATTATCCGAGAGCGCGAATAAAATCTACGGGATAAAAAATGGACGGCACACAGCCATCTATAGGAATCTACAAAAAATGATATACGCCATCTAGCGATAGAAATCTACAATTACAGGATAAAAAATGGCCGACGGATAAGAAATGGCCGACAGACGTAGGTGACGTCACAGTAACGCGCCACATTCGAATCACCCGCCAACGAGCATAACGTCACTTCCTAGCGCGCGCAGCCGGCCAAGAAATCCTACATGGCCGACTTCCGCTCTAGAACCGCCATCGTATATCTAGAAAGCAAGAATGGGGTTCGTTTCAGAGTATATTGCTTATGACGAACAACTTTGTAATCGTGTAATTTTTACGGATGAAAAGGTTTTCCAATCGTCAAATAGCGGCAATATTCTTATCTATCGCCCACCGAATACACGGTATGACGAGAATTATGTCAGTTTTAGAAATAAATATGGTTGTTTTTCTGTAAATAAGTGGACGTGGATATCTACGCAGGGACCTGGAGTTCTATGGCATATTGGCGAAATATTTAACAGTTGAGCATATATCAGAATTTTAGAAAATTTTATGATTCCTTCTGTTGAGATTATTTTCCCTAACAATGATTTTATCTTCCAACAAGATAACTGAGCAGTGCATAACTCTGGTGTAGTGACCGAATAGATTCGGACACGTAATATTAATATTCTTAACTGGTGTAGTAAAAGCGCAGACTTGAATCCAGTAGAAAATGTTTGGGCAATGTAGTAACAGAAATTGGAAAGGCAAATGTAAGACAAAGAAACGTTGAAGGTTTGTTGGAAGTTATAAATATTGCACGGGAGGAAATAACTGAAGAATATTGTTCCACATTATATAGATCGATGACCAGTAGATTAGGAGAAGTCATAGACCATAATGGCGGGATTACTAAATATTAATTGTTGTTTTTTATGGAAAATTAAAAATGATTATGTAGCCTTTGATATTTAATAATGAAAAACAATACTATTTACACTTTAGTGTTATTATCATTTGAATATACGACAAATCAATTCCATTTTTCCTGGAGACGGAAAAGTCACATTCACTCTAGGCAACAACAATTTTCACATTTTTTTAGCCGCAACTGTACATCTATCTATTGTAAGCAAAGTTGAGGCAAATTTATAATATAATATATATATATATATATATATATATATATATATATATAATTAATTGATTTTAAATAATTTATAACATATATCACTCTTTATACACACTCCATAACAACCCCGTATTATTTTTCCTTTTCGTACAGATAATATAGTCGAAATGAAATATTAATTTTTCAATTAAGACACTTATTATTGTAATTTTCATCTAATTTAATTTTAATAAATATTATTTGTATAATTCCAGTTGATTCAAACTATTTGTACACAGGTATTCTAACATGCTTATTTAAAAAACCGTACGAAAAATATGCCTGAACTGCACGCATGCACACTGAAAAAAATTGCGATGAAAAGGTCTATTGTACTTTTCATCACATGACCAGAGAAAGCGCAGCCGCCATGTTGGAAGAGCAGGAGTTTAAAAGTTTCGTACTGTTTTGTACAATAATGGCTGGGGATGCAATATTATCTCAACAAAAAAATCCATCATTAAAACAAATTATTGATGGTGCAGTACTTGCTGACAAATCAGTTGAATCGTACAATTGTGAACGATTAAAATATGGTTGCAGTATTATGGGCGTTTTCAAAAAGACAAAATAAGTTTGCTAGTTCAGAGATTAGCAGTCAATACAATTTATTTATGTATATAAAAATAGGTAAATTATCATTATCTAAATAGAATTCGATAAATAAATTTTTCCTAATTTAACATAATTTATTGTTAGCACATGTAGTAACACTAAAATTGATATTTAGGTAGATAATGAATATTCATAATATTGAAATTTCATACTTTTCTGATATAAACATATCATATTTTCAGTCATAGGATTACGCGTATTGATTACTACCTACCATATATTGCAAGTAAGGTTAAGAAAAATTCATAAAATATTGAATATTATGTATTGGATTCAAATACTTTATAACATCCCACTATGCAAATAAACATTACAGTTACTTTAATTCAACATCACATTGTTATAATGTTCTTCTTTTTTCGTGACTGTTAACTGTTGTGATGTTTCAACTTAACTTCTCAGCGATGTTAAAGCGCTGCCTTTTCACATTACTGTGATGTTACTAGAACTTCCTCAGAAGAAAGTCTTTATAACGAACTAAAAACAACATTTCTGTTACATTCTGAAATGCCTTTTAACATATTGTCGATGTTAATGCGATCTCTAAAAAATAACATCTTACCAATGATCTAAATGCATTATTTGAAAAACAATACAGTGCATTTTTTTAGATGTTGTATGGACATCACTTTAACCTCTAAATAATATACCTCGAACATTCTAGATGACATCCTATAGATGTTTCTGTGCCTAATCAGCAAATACAGGGTGAACAACTGAGAACGCCGACTGTCGGCCATATTTCAAAAAATAGTCATGATTCAACTTTAAAAAGTACCTTCAGGAAAATGACCCTGAAATATCGCTGGAAATATTTTTGAGTTCCTAAAATATATGCTATGGGGTGGAATGAACACTTAAAAAGATAATACCGTGGTTATCTCCAAAAAAGACATACTAAAGGTATCCTAAAAATACAATTTTTAATATATTGATGAGACTATGAAAAAATTTAGTTAGGGACTTCTTGTCCTTAATCTTCAAGTAAGCGAGGGGGAAAGGTTCAACCTAAAGAACAAATGTCATAACACTTTTTGGTTTTTTCATCGATATCAATGTTTTTGCCGTCATTTAAGAGTTTTTTCTCTTTAATAAGACAGGCTTAACAAAAATAACAATTTTGTCAAGGCTATGTGAAAAATTCGACAATTTTCCCATTTTTCTCGGAAATTTCGAATGTAATGAGGTATTTTTTAAATTCTGATGAAAAGGGGTTAAAAAAATAGGAATTTAGTGATAACCGCAACTCTAAATCAAAAATATAAGATTTACGATATCAGATTTAAAAATTTTAAAAATGCTCCAATTTACATTTGAAATTTCCAAGTGGATCCAAAATTACCTAATTTTGTTATCAATCTTATTAAACAGAAAAAACTTTTCTTTCAAATGCAGCTGAAATCATTAATATCGGATAAAAAACGAAAAAGTTATACATTTATTCATAAGTTTGAAACTTCCCCATCCATTATTAGAAGAATAATGGCAAAAAATCTCCTTCATTAAATTTTTTCATAATCTCATTAATATTTCAAAAATTGTATTTGTAGGACACATTTAGTATGTTTTTTTGAGGTATTATGTTTTCGAGTGTCCATTCCACCCCTAGCGGATATTTTAGAGACTGCAAAATATTTTCCAGCAATTTTTCAGGATCACTTACATAAAGGAATTTTTTTTGAAAGTTATACCATGATTCTTCTCTGAGATGTGACCTACAGTCGTTCTTAGTTGTTCACCCTGTACATTTAAAAATTTAAAATAAAATAAGAAATAAATAATAAAGGATTTAAAACGTTTATTCACTATTGATAAAAAGTACAGTAAATTTGTAAAATCAAGGTACAAAATTAGAAAAAAAAACCGACCTAAAAAAATAAAATTGTGTAAGCATATTATATAACAAGTGTGGAAAGTGGAAACTATTCAATGCATTCAGTGAAAGCAAGAAAAAAAGGGTATATTAATCTGTAGTTGCCATAACGTAACATACTTTGAAACGGAATTAAAAAAAGTTTATCGGATACACATACACTGCAGCTCACAGAAAATTTATTGGAATAGTTTTTTAATAATAATAAAACTAATAAAAACTTTACACCGTAAAGATTTTATAAAACATTACGTTAAATCAGCAGAAATCCAATCTGATTATAGAAAATCGACTAGGACCCATTCTCCATAAGATACATGCGGGGTTCCTCAAAGAAATAATAACATATTATATTTCGAAAATCCATACTTGTTATCCCCATACAGGAACATATTGTATATTAATATCGTGAAATTAAGCATTATTATTACACTGTATACAAAAAAAACTACTTATGAAAAAGAGATATGAACACACGATGAAGTTAAATGAGTTTATAATTAATTGTATTCAATAGAGTATCAAATAGCTGTGTTTCTACAATAATAAATAATTGGATTTTGTTGTTGACTGGAGTATTCAGTGTCATAAGTTGCATATTCTTCAACTAGATTAATATAAGCACTATCGTGAGGGACTACTACAGCTAATTTATTGTATTCAGTGTATTTTCAAATAGAAACGAACTATTTAACAGATTTTCTGTTTATAAAGTCTTAACAGTTTCTAATTGTTCACAAGAATTGTAAGTATTAATGTTAAAATTTTCTAAAGATGCAAAACTATATTGATGGCTATGACTACTACTCCAAAAACTAGAACTAGAGATACTTGATTCAATATTCTTTGTACTGTTTAATACATTGTCTGTATCCGACTATCTGAAATAGTTACTCCCCTTTCTCTACATAATTACCAACTATTTGGTTTTTATTTTATTTATGTGAGTAGCTTCTGAAACATTTGAACATTGAAAATATTTTCTTCTAGATTCAAATCTCTGACAACATATGAGCATGTTTTATTATTAATAATAATATCTACCCTGTTGCAATATTAAGTTTTTTGTAGCGTATAATGCATATCTAGGATTTGAAATATTGTGAATCGTTTTTAAAATATACTTACTAACTAAAATATTTTAAAAGTTGAGAAAAACCCTAATTTTGTAAACTCTATTATATAATGTTAGGGTACAATTCCGCCACCTGGAATTTCAATGTACAATAGCCGATTGAAGTATTGAATGAGTATTAAGTTTTAATAATTATGATTTTGGAATAGATAGAATAGATAAAAACTTTTCGTCCATTATAACAAAAATTAAACCTAAATATAGAAACTGTAGCTAAGGAACTAACGAAAACGAACATCACTCTATTCAAGGATTATTTGCAAAAAATGTGCTTCCTTCAAATAAAATATAACACAAAACTAAAAACAACGCCACGATCCACGATTCATGCTTGTCATTTGTTTCCACCACAGAAATGATTGAGTTCAGTGGTTTCCACAGATAACTCCTGTTTGTTTCGGTTTCGTTCGTCAGTTCATCTTCTGTTTTCTCTTTTTTTGTAATTTTATGAATACATCAATGAAACAGCCCAACTAATTATGTTGCTGTGATGTTGATTATGAGATATTTCTGAGAGTTTTATGAACTAACATCATACAGACGTAATCGCAGTTAATAAAAATTATTTCGAAATGTGTAAAAGTAACTGCAACATGTGATCATCTTAATTCGTAATGTTACAGTAATGTTCTGTATGTGACATTAGTGAGAAGTATACAAATTGACATCGTATGAATGTTTCCTATACGAAGTTACTTTAAAAAGAAGTTCATAGGATGTGTAAGTAACTGCGAATTCCAGTATTATTGTGTACATCAAAAATAATAACATGACATGGATATTAAAAGAGTTGGTAATAATATTAAGACATCTAGGAGATATCTTATTAACGTTTTAAATAAACATCACGAGAAGTCTCTAAAAATAACATCATAAAAAAGACTTGTTATGTTTCTTGTTTAGTAGAATGTATCACTTTTCATACACCTTCCATAACAACACTGTTATATTTTTGTACGGACAATACAGTCGACTTGACGTACTTATTTCTTCAAGACACTTATTATTTTAATTTTCTCCTAACTTATTTTCAATAAGTATTATTTGTTTGATATTCTACGATTTCAACTATTTGTACACAGGTATTTTAACATGCTTCATACTTTACAAAACAGTCCGAAAAAGATGGCTGAACTGCACGCATACGCACAAAAAATATTATGACAAAATCTATAAAGGATTTATTTCGAGCTCTTCTGACAGTTGACAATGTTTGTTGAATAGAGAGTATTGATGTTCCATTGTTTTGTCATTGTATTAATTATTGGACAATTTCGGTAATCTAATTGTTCATTAAACTTCGTACGCCACACTGTGACGCTTCCCAACTTATTTTATGTTAATATAGAATCCACGTTAAATGTAACTAACATAATATAATTTCAGCCAAGTTTTATGTTAAATAAAAATAGTACTTGTCATATAAAATTTTGGCCGATGGAAACGCAAGAAGAGTCGTTATACAAACAAATAAGAAGATTCGACCCATGTCTGCTCTTGGGATTCTTGAAGTTTGTAAAGGTGGTAATTGGAACGAAGGAAATATCCACGATTCAATTCATGCCAACACACATTAATAGCGCCTTTCTGAATATTTCACTGTAAGAGAAAATTGAAGACGCTCCAACCAGAATTTTTTTTTGTTTCAACATAAATTTTACAAAATGTATTTAATTTATTTCGTTACAATGATGACATGTTGTACGAACGTGCTTGTTTTTAGTACAACTAATCTCACCGTTTGTCTATTTTTCGATATTGATACTCTAATTAGAATCATTGCGACACAAAAATGAAATCTGAGAGAACAAGTAACTTTATTAAATTCATTTGTAGAATATAAGAATTGTGACTGTAGAATATTGTGTATCTAGTATTAAATGCAAAACCTTGACGTAGAAAAGGAATAGACCCATTTATTTACATTAAACACTGAAGCCAACATTGCGAAAGCAATATCGAGATGAGCGACTATACTCTACCGGTCACCAGGCGCTATTGTCAAAATGTACTTTATTTTTGAAAACTGCTCAAGAAATATATGATAAATTGATGTAGAAAATGCAATGTAACATTTCTTTCTTCTTCTTTATTGAAACATATCACATCCACCAAAGGTTATTAGCGACGATACAATAATATAATACCATTAGATCTTATACAATAAGTTTATAGATTTTAAATAGTCTATGATTCGTCGTCGTCGTCTTTTCCGAGGAGAACTTCCAAACTGTTCGGAAAATTATTTGTTGCTCGTTCGACTGTGTATTTTGGACATGCAATAAGGACATGTTTTATGCTATCTACGACATTACACGTTGTACACATCGGGGGTTCACTATTTGTGAATAAATAGGAATAGGTATATCTTGAGTGACCTAGTAGAAGCCACGTTAATACAACTTGTATTTTCCTATTTTTAGTAGCAGGTTGCCATGGAGATATATTACTCTTTACTCCCCTTAGTTTTGATCTGGAATTCGACCACTCGCGATCCCACGCACTATACACTTTCATTTAAAAATTTGCTTTTAAATCACTAGTAACGCTTCGACACTCACTTCCCAAATTAATAATAAAGATCGCGTCACGCGTACTAGCATCTGCTTTGTCGTTGCCTTCGATTCCAATATGCGATGGTATCCATATAAACTTAACGCTTCTAGAATTCAACTCGGCTTCCTGTAATTCAACCTTTATTAGTTTTCCAGAAGGATTTTGTTGGTATATTTGCTGCAAACTTTTTAAAGCACTGAGGGAGTCGCTAAGAATGAGACTGTTTGAAAATGTATGTGAGTTTGCGAGTTGGAGAGCTTTGTATAAAGCAAAAAGTTCAGCAGATAAAATACTGAGGCTGGGAGAAAGTCTGTATTTGGACATATTCCCCCTGTTAACAATAGCAGCCCCTACCCCTGTTTCACATTTTGATGCATCAGTGTATATTTTATTGCAGTCACTGTATTGTTTTTCCAAAATTAAATCAAATTTATCCCTCAATGTTGCTGAGTTTACTTCGTATTTATTCAATATACTTAGTGTTGTATTAACGCTAGTGGTATTGATGGTCTAGGGTGGAGGATGATCCAATTCTACAGGAAATACAGGAGGAAATTGAATGTCCCAATTATTTAGGAATATTCTTATCCTTTCGTAGTAAGGTTTAGCTGTTTGGGGCTTATTGCTAAAGTGATGTAGATATTTATTGGTGAAGGTGTTATTATAAAGAGGCTTGTTTCTATTCGATGCAATTGAGGTAGCAAGTGGCAATGTTAGATACATTCTTCGATAATGTAGAGGAGGTTCACCCATTTCACTATGAATACTATCGACATGAGTTGTTCTAAAAGCTCCAAGAGCAATTCTAAGCCCATGATTATGAACAGTATCAAGTAATTTTAATGTTGTTTTAGATGCAGAGGCGTAAGCAATTGAACCATAGTCTATTTTAGATCTTATTAATCTTTTGTAAATAGTTAGCAGCATATTAAAATCAGATCCCCAGTGTTTGTTACTTAATGTCTCCATTATGTTTAGCCTTTTATGACATGATAATAAGGTCTGCTTCATATGTTCTTTCCAAGAGAATTTTTGGTCCAACCACATTCCGAGAAATTTAACAGATGGCTTGAATGAAATAACTCCATCGTATAGAATGAGTTTTGGATAAGATTATGGAATCCTTTTAGAAAATAGTACTCCTTTTGTTTTTGAAACTGAGAATTTTTGAGGCCGGTGTGCGGAGACCATTGTTCTAATTATGTGAGAAAGGATTGGAATATATTTGTCATTAACGTGGTATTTTTGCCTTTACAATAAACTACCAGTTCATCTGCGTATAAGCGAACCTTATGAGGCTTTGGTATATCTTTGATAATCTTATTTATAGCTATTAGGAACAGTGTTGGGCTAAAAATGGAGCCTTGAGGAGTTCCCTTTTCTTCAGTTTGACTTTCGGAATGAGAATTATGTACTCTTACTTGAAATTATCTGTCTTTAAGAAAATTACTAATAAATCTGAGGAAATTACCATGAACATTCCATGAGTGGAGTTCTTTTATTATATTAAATCTCGAGCATGTGTTAAATGATATTTTCAAATAAAAAAATATGGATATACATGACAGTTGTTCATGGATATCACTTTCCAGTTCGAGAATATTATCGATCAGTTTTGTCTAAAACCACAGAGAGTTCTAAAACCATTTTGTTCGGATATCAAACATTTTGATGTATCCAAGGTCCACATTAATCTGTAATTAGCCATTTTCTCCATTAACTTGCATATTGAACTGGTTAAACTTAAAGGTCGATACGAGTCAGGTTCCAGACTTGACTTTTGGTTTTTCAGGAGAGGTAGAACGTATGTTGTTGACCATATTGAAGGAAATTTATTATTTTTCCAGACACAATTGAAGAGTTGGAGAAGGAGTGTTTTCGCAGATTCAGGAAGGTGTTTTAACAATGTGACTGGGATATCATCTGGTCCAGGACTAGCGTCTTTCATGCTATAAAGTGCATTTTCAAGTTCCTCCATAGAGAAGGGTACGTTTAGTGGAGATTTTTCGCCTTCGTCTTGAAGTAGCTCCGAATTTTCCACCACTAATCTGTTTTCAAGGAAGGTATTATCATAATTGCGGTTTGAAGACAAAGTTTAAAAGTGATTGGCTAAAGCGTTGGCCATTAGATGAGGAGGGGTTGTGACTGCATCATTAATCTTTAGTCGAGATAATATTGGTGTGTACTTTAGTCCTGAAAATTTTCTTATTCTTTTCCATACTTCACTGATGAGAGTGGCGCTGTTTATTTCGGAAACATATTGTTGTCTCAGCTGTTTTGATGATAAGCTGTGCCTTCGCTTTGAGCCTTTTGAAATATAATTTGTTTTCAATTGTCTTGTGCCTCTTGTACTTATTTAGTGCTGTTTTGGCGGCACGAATAGATGTATGGCATCCCGTATTCCACCATGGTACTGGGGTGAGTTTTTTGTTTGTCCTCATAGTTTTTTCCATGAAGAGTTATGCGCTTCTAAGAATAATGCTGTTGAAATTATTTAAGGATTCATCAACGTCATCGGTCATCGTATATTCCAGCATTTCGTGGTTGATGTGAGAATCAAATTCTGTCCAGTTTGCAGATCCTATTTTCCATTTCGGAGCAAAATTTTCAGGAGTCAGGGCTGCTGAGTTCTTGATGAGGATTGGATGGTGATCACTGCCGTATGTGTACTGAAAGGATTCCCAAAAAAGGCGAGGAGTAAGTTGGGGGTCGCACAAACTTAAATCAATTACTAATGAGTTCCCAGTGTTGACGTTAAATCTTTTTGGAGAGCCATCGTTAAGAAAGTTGAGCTGAAGGTCCGATATGATTTTTTCTACAATATTCTCTCTAGCATCAGGATGAAACCAGCCCCATATAATATTGTGACTATCAAAATCTCCTACTATAATTCGAGGAGCCGGTATCTGACTAAGCAAATCTTTTAGGTCGTTGTAAGTTGTAGGAGTGCTTGACGGTAGATAGAGATTACAAATAATTGTCTGTTTCAGTTTTAACAACTATGGCTTACAAGTTAGTTACGTGAAATAAACTTGCTTCTAATGTATCCTTAACTAATGTTGTTACGCCACCACTCGATATATTGTTGGTTGCGACTCTATCTTTTCGAAAGCATTTGAATGATACAGAGTTGTATATTTTTTGAGGGTTTAAGTTGGTTTCTTGCAGACATATTATGTCCGTACTTTGTTCAGCAATAATGAGTTGAAGCATAGCAAGGCGATGGAAAAATCCATCAATATTCCATTGTAGTATTGATGGGAATTTATGGAATTAATTTGTATATGTTAGTTCTGGCTTAACTGAGAGGCGTCGCTTTCGTCATCTGAGAAATTACCACCGAGCTGAGCAAAATTTTTCTTCTTAAGTAAAGTTAGTTGGCGCTTCGTTGATTTGTCTCATACGTGGGGATATATTAGACGTAGCATACTAGTCGGTGCTAAAATATATGTGGTGTACTCTTTTATAATAATAATGGGATCTGAAGATCCGCTTAGACTGCTTAGCAAAAGAGTTAGTTGATCGAAATTCAGCACAAATGGAGGGGACTGGTTTGCGATGCATGTTTTGGCCGGTTGTTACGGTTTGAAGAAACTTATAGAGATTTATAAATTATTTGCCATTATTTGAGTTTGAATTAAGAGGGTAAACACTTACCGCTGATATCAATCAAGTCACTAATTCCGTTTTCAATTATCTACTAACCCTTTACAATGTTTACATTGTGAAGATGTCAAGTACAATAGAAGTTGACCTTGAGAAAGAGACTTCTTCTGTTCCAAAGTTTTCAAGTGGATATAATTGTGCCTACCTTGGTTAAGGCTTAATTGATCAATTGATCACCACTAGATCCCTAGTTAAAAGAGCTGACAATTTTCTTTTGCTGTTTCTGGGTTTTTTTGTTTGGTCGTGAAAAGGCTGGTTTTCTTTGGGCCATGTGGTCTCTATGAATCACGATGTAAATCGGATTTTTAAAGCCTAAACTGAAAAGGTAGATAAAGTATTTTTTATAGCATATCATAGGTTGATTTCCACATTAGTGGACTTACATACTTTGCTACCTACCTGAAAGGCCAAACTTCAACTACGGTAAGTCGCCATCGTCAACTATATTTCCTTTCGCATATTTAGTAAGAGAACTAGTTTCATTAATCTAAACAAATTGTGCACCAAATAGTACTACTTGGGAAGTATCTTTTATTGTTCAGTATATAATCATCACTATTTCTTCAACTGTGTAAAATAATGTGAATGGGCACTCTTATTAAATTCATACCTAACATTGATAGAGATTCTTGATAAACCCACACCACTCTCCGGAAAATAATTAAAGTAAGTATCTAGCCAGGTATTTGAAATCAAAGTAGCACTGAAAAGATTAACTCCATACCCTCCCTGTGTCAATGCGGGGGGTAAAAAGGGAGGTATAAAGGATATAAATATAACACGTTTCAAGTGATTGTACTAAGTTTAAGTTGCTATCTTCATTTTTTGAGTTAGAGTTGAACTTTGGCTTCTTTGCTTTTGACATGTTTTTTGGTACAGGGAATTCATTGCACTGTGTGATGGGTGGACTCACTTCAGGTGAAACGATTTCGTCAAAATTTCGTTTTGATTGGGTTGTATCGATGGTTGCTTGAGAAGTTTCCATAGTTGTAAGTATTTGTGGATTATCAGAGATAGCTTTTGTATTTTTTGGTTGCGTTACTGTATTTGTTTGAGACGGTGCTAAAGGAATTTCATTTGGTAGTACTGTAGGTTGTATTATATGTGCAGAACATTGAGATGCTATGTGGCCTTGTTCATTGCAATTGTAGCAGACTATATTGTCTTGAGAAATGAATATTCTGTAGGAAGTATTGTCTAAATCAAGAATAAATGAATCTGGAAGCTGTAAGTTAGGTGGGCTGACGAAGACTTGTCTTCTGAAACTCAATATATGAGTATATTCCGGTAGAGATGCACCAATTCTCAGGAATGTCATGGGTGAAACAGGAGCTGGGCCAATTAATTGTAATTCATTAATCAGTATATTTTTAGGTATAGATGGGCACACATTTGAGAGAACGATTATTTCTGCTGGTGATATTAGTTTTCTAGCACTGACTACCATTCCATTAACTTCTATTTGTCCGTAGCCATTCATGGAAGTTTCTACTAAATGTTTATTGGATGAATACATGCATATCCGGTTGTTTGATAACTGGGATGAAAATATTATGTTTTTTGGCTGGATTATACTACCCAGAGGAATTAGGTAATCTTGAAGAAGAGTGTTTTCTATTGCACTGAAGACGATTGCTTGTTATTTTGAAGGAAATATGGGGCTTGAAGCTGCTGATGAGTAGGTTCGGGTAATATCTGATCTAGACTGGGAATGTGAAAGAGTCGAAACATTTTGGTTGGGGTTCGTGATGAAGTGTCCGAAAATTAATACGGCCCTGTCACCGGATAAAACAGGTGTATGGGTATGCGATAGTAATTATCAAGCTAAAGAGACCGGTTTCTTATCAATAACAATATAAAATGTGTGGAACTGAAATTGTTTAATACACAGATATCGTATACTTTGTTGTCAATAATTTAATTTTGAAGATACCAGCAAATGCACTTACTGTTGTGAAAGTATCCCTACATAAAATTCACAATTATTACTTTGTTAACACTTAGCAACTTTGGAAATGATCAGAGCCCACATTGAACACAGATTCTCTGTATTCGGTCAGAGCCGAACTGCAATGTACCATTGATTTGCAAAGAAAATAATAGTCATGAAGCATATGATATTATAACGAGAAAAACCTACTAACCCTCTCAGGGCTCGTTATAGGTATGCGGGTTGTCTCACGTGGTATAACCCGTGCTCGCCAGTCGACTAGCTTCGAGTGGAAGAAGGGGTGGATTCTACAAAAAATTATTAAGTTTACAAAAGGGCGCCAGAGAAAATTTGGCAAGCACCCAAGACTTCTTCATTTAGCCCACAACTACTCAGTGGATTAACAACACTCACTACACACTCCAAAGGTTAAACTGAAAGGTAAATTATCATAAGTAAATAAAAGTCAGCAAGTATCCCCTGATTGAAAATTTAATTAGTCTTTGTGGACCAAAGGTCTCTTTTCAAAATATTTATTACAATGTCACTACAAAAATGGTACAAATAATGTCTGAGGTCAGCTGAAGACCAAAATCTACATAAAAACAAAAATTTCTAACTAATTTATCAGTTACAACTCAAGTAAATAAGTGTCAAGCAGATTCTATAAACTCTGAGCAGAGCTGAAGGCTTCAAACTCAGGGTGCAGAAGAGCTGAGGGCCCCAAACTACACCGATGTCTCAATTCTATAGTTCTAGAGAAACGACCAAATAGTTCATGTACAATATCCCAAAAATACAACGATAATATATATATATATATATATATATATATATATATCTATATATATATATATATATATATATATATATCAAAATCAACAATGTACAGTTACAAGGGTTCACACTTCCGCAGTTTATACCAGTATCAATATAAATATAAATAATTGCATAAGCCAAAAATTAAGATAGCAACGAGTTTAGCGTTGCTAGAGAAAATACAACTCAAAATTATGTACGGTGCAAGTTATATACATAAAATCATCAGAAATAGGCAAAAAAACCACTAAATAACGCAATACCAGGTACGTACCGTAGTGTCTTAGCGTATCTTAAACTATGAGCAAAGATTTCAAATTTTTTCCAAAATATCAAGTACAAGTGTAAGCGAAATTATAGTAATTGCCGCAAAAAAAAAGAAATAAACTTTATATGGAAAACAGTGATATGTGAAGCATTGATGTGAGTTTACTAATGAAGTTGAAGAATAAAGAAAAGGAAAACTGTTCACTTATCCTTTTCCAGCACCAGAACAGGAACTGAAGTTTCTCCAGAACATTCCAGCTCTCCTGGAACTGGTCTCACTGACCCATTAAATTCCAATCAGTGATTTTTTTTAATGTCCACGTACAAAAACCCCCCTTGTTAACGTTTCCTTCTAACTAATGCCGTCTACGGAAATTTACCTCAAAAACGCAATTCCTCTAAATTCTCATGGTACCCACAGTCATCGACCGATTTTGGACCAGAAACCTATCGGGTCGGAGCCGCCAGTTGTTGGTTTCAGCCGTATTTTTCTTCCCCTTTGTCGGAATTGTCGGGTTTTCCAATAAAACTTTTATGGCTCCCAGAGCACATGCGAAAATTTTAAGTTGAACGATGTGTGCTTACACCTTGACGGCAAATGGAGGACTGACTTTTAACTTCGTACCGACAGCGCTGTGATTTCTCTTAGTCGACAGTTCAGCCAAATTGAGTCTCCGACGGCTCGGCAAATTTTCGCGTTACAGATTCCCCCCCTTTCGTCAAAGAAAATTAACCCGGAAGGGTTAATTTTCATCTTCAGACGGTTGCGTAGAGTATGGTTTCAAGACCTTGCAGCGCCATACTCCTGCCGAAGCTCCAGAGAGTACCGTTCTAGACGACACATGTTTCACAATATTTAACAACACAGGGTCTGCCGAAAAATGCCACTCGTCAGGACGAAGATCTGGGACGACGCTCATCAAATTCCAAAAATCTACACCAATAATCAAAATGTTAGTAAATTCAGGGACAACCAGAGCCTCAATCAACCGCATACGACCCCTCAAAACCACGGGTAACACTACGGTTCCAATACTCTGTAACACATTACCATTACAACCCTAAACAAGAAATTAACTCATAACCCTTACCTCCTAAAACAGTTCTTGAAGCGCCCGAATCCAAGAGACCTAACAAGTTTTCCCTAGCATAAGGACGTTCATCATTCACAGCGCGATCTATACTATCATCTTCCTTCTCTACCTGCAACGCTAATGCTAAACTACGCCGCATCTCAGACACCGTGCCACTTGCAATACCGCGTATTGTCAACTCATACACAAGCTCATCCTGAACCAATCGATTAACTACGAACCTACGAGACATTCTCTAAGTTCACCTGACAAGCAATCCAAACAGCAAACCTACTTCCAACCCAGCGGAACAATAATTCTTCACAGACACACCTGTACCTCAAGCGGCCTCCCTCCAACTGAAGCCTTATAAGGAATTTGAAACCCAAATCCAGATACCGAATGTCCAAAAGTCCCTATTTGTCCACCCAATATCTCCAACCCACAGAGTTTCCACGAAGTGTACTTTTCGAACCAACGCAACGTTCCTTCCTCAAAAGCGATTCCAAAATACAGGTGTCCACGAGCCCAAGGCACCACTTCCAAAACACCGATCCGCCAAGGTTCGAACCCACAATGCAGCCTACAATCGTCGAAAGTCAAATAAACTTACCATGAAGCAAAGTATTTACGAATTCAGTTACTGTTCTGGCACTAAAATTTATACACAGTGTGACCCAATATGTAACTCACCTTTTAAATTTACGATGTCTATAAATTACAAATATTTTACAATAGATAATCAAATAAAATTTTCAAAATTACAATTTTTATTGAAACAATAATATCAATATCAGGATTCTTCTTATTCACTTGCTACCTGAAAATGAAGGAAAAAAACAGAGCACATCAAACAATGAACAATTTGTCCGTTTCCTGTATTAAAACTCCAATTTAATATTCAACACTGCTCACCAAAATTTGGTAAATTGTTTACCACTTACGCCTCATAAAACAATTCTCTTCAAGACCTCAAACTCCAGATTTACTACAAACACTTAAATCTGGCACTATCAATAACTAATTAAGAGAAATTATTTCCAGGTTGCGCCCACAATTGAAACAATTACCTTAAAAGTTAAGCAAACCCCAGATTTACTATGAAAACCCAATTAAATCCGGTGCAATAAATTACAAATGACACAATAACTGAAGTTAAATCTACAGTGACTGTAAGTTTCTGAGAAAAAGTTGAAAATTTATCAAAGTTTAAAAAAAAGATAAAATTTGCAATATTGGATTGTTCAAAATTTCAATGATCAATCAGTATGAAAAGAAAATAACGGTTGCCCGCGAACCAATGAACTCTTGTCCGATTTCTACCATAAAATTTTCAGTTTGATATCTATTATAATCTCACAGAATAAGGTAAGTTTTTAACAAATTACGTCCAATAAAACAACTCCCTTCGAATTGAACACAACCCCAGATTTACTAAAAACACTTAAATCTGGCACAATCAAAACATATTATGGGAAATTATTTCCAGGTACGCCCCAATAAAACAATCACCCTCAAAATTGAAGCAAGCCCCAGATTCCCTACAAAACCCACCTAAATCTGGTGCAGCCAATAGCTAAAAAAAGCAAAAAAAACAAACTGAAAATGTATCTGCAATTCTAACTTATCAAAAGTTCAAGTTTAATCAAATGGCTACAAATAAAATTTTGATTTTTAAAGTTTAAGTTCAATCAAAGATGCTAAAAAAAAATAATTTTAAAAGTTTGAGTTTAAATTACGGGATCTGTATTGCTGACAACAAAAAAAAATACTAACGGCCCCACGTTATGGGCACCAAAAACATATAACGAGAAAAACCTACTAACCCTCTCAGTGCTCGTTATAGGTATGCGGGTTGTCTCACGTGGTACAACCCGTGTTCGCCAGTCGACTAGCTTCGAGTCGAAGAAGGGGTGGATTTTTCAAAAAATCATTAAGTTTACAAAAGGGCGCCAGAGAAGTTTTGGCAAGCACCCAAGACTTCTTTAGTTAGCCCACAACTCCTCAGTGGGTTAACAACACTCACTACACACTCCAAAGGTTAAACTGATAGGTAAATTATCATAAGTGAATAAAAGTCAGCAAGTATCCCCTGATTGAAGATTTAATTAGTCTTTGTGGACCAAAGGTCTCTTTTCAAAATATTTATTACAATGTCACTACAAAAATGTTACGAATAATGTCTGAGGTCAGCTGAAGGCTGTAATCTCAGAATGTAGATGGGCTGAAGGCCGAAATCTACATAAATCCAAAAATTTCTAACTAATTTATCAGTTACAACTCAAGTAAATAACTGTCAAGCAGATTCTATAAACTCTGAGCAGAGCTGAAGGCTTCAAACTCAGGGTGCAGAAGAGCTGAGGGCCCCAAACTACACCGATGTCTCAATTCTATAGTTCTAGAGAAACGACCAAATAGTTCATGTACAATATCCCAAAAATACAACGATAACATATATATCAAAATCAACAATGGACAGTTACAAGGGTTCACATTTCCGCAATTTATACCAGTATCAATATAAATATAAATAATTGCATAAGCCAAAAATTTAAATAGCAACGAGTTTAGCGTTGCTAGAGAAAATACAACTCAAAATTATTTACGGTGCAAGTTATATACATAAAATCATCAGAAATAGGCAAAAAAAACCACTAAATAACGCAATACCAGGTACGTACCGTAGTGTCTTAGCGTATCTTAAACTATGAGCAAAGATTTCATTTTTTTTTTTAAATATCAAGTACAAGTGTAAGCGAAGTTATAGTAATTGCCGCAAAAAAAAAGAAATAAACTTTATATGGAAAACAGTAATATGTGAAGCATAAATGTGAGTTTACTAATGAAGTTGAAGAATAAAGAAAAGGAAAACTGTTCACTTATCCTTTTCCGGCACCGGAACAGGAACTGAAGTTTCTCCAGAATATTCCAGCTCTCCTGGAACTGGTCTCACTGACCCATTAAATTCCAATCAGTGATTTTTTTTCAATGTCCACGTACAAAAACCCCCCTTGTTAACGAATCCTTCTAACTAATGCCGTCTACGGAAATTTACCTCAAAAACGCAATTCCTCTAAATTCTTATGGTACCCACAGTCATCGACCGATTTTGGACCAGAAACCTATCGGGTCGGAGCCGCCATTTGTTGGTTTCAGCCGTATTTCTCTTCCCCTATGTCGGAATTGTCGGGTTTTCCAATAAAACGTTTATGGCTCCCAGAGCACATGCGAAAATTTTAAATTGAACGATGTGTGTTTACACCTTGACGGCAAATGGAGGACTGACTTTTAACTTCGTACCGACAGCGCTGTGACTTCTCTCAGTCGACAGGTTAGCCAAATTAAGTCTCCGACGGCTCGGCAAATTCTCGCGTTACAATATTATTAAGAATGGAAGAAAAACAGCAAGATTTTCTTGCGATTCATGTTGTTGATTAGCCTAGATGTTTTTAACAATAAATGCATTCTCCTCTAAGTGACAACGCTGTAAGACCCGATCCATTCATAGAGCGTATTTCATCATAACAAATCGCATAGTTGCCAATACAGACGATCGTGGAATTGTAGACTCAGTAAGTGTATTATAACTCAAAAACATGGTTTGTCAGTGTTGTATTTGCAAAGAAATTGAATAATTTGAACCACAATATTTCTTTTCACTGGTAGAATTGACATTTGCATTTGATCTTCATTTTTGAATAACAAGTGGCATTGATATAGGTGCATCAACTTATTGATCAATTTTCGAAGTTGAGTATTATGCATTTTAACAATATGAATACCTAAAGCATACCATCATTTTTGTTCTACAGACCAGTAGAGCCATTTTTCTATTTATAACTTCAATGTATAAGCACCTAAGTAAAAATCAAATATAATTCAATCTACCCTCTTTTATATAATTAGTGCACTTAGTGGATTCTCAACAACATATATTGCAGGCTTTACACGAATGAGGAGCGAAGAAAAAATTGCTTCTCATTGATTGATGTTGAAAACGATGATATAGTTCCATTGCTTCTCTCATTTTGCTCCTAGTGATATCCTTGTTAAAGCAAGTGGAATAAAATATATTAAATTTAGTATAAATCCACTTTTTTCACATCGAGCATTCGTTTTAGTATTCTTCAAGTATATAGCACTCTCAAATACTTCTAATACTTATCTACTATTGGCTTAAGAAGTGCATATTAGGATTGTCAATCAAAATTATCAGTTCAATGCAAATATCAATGTACTAACAGTTCGAGAAGACTAGTGGAAATGATCATACGAAAAACCGAGAGCAAAGTAATTTTGGAGGGCAGTACTTCTAGCGAATTCAAGATTGAGAAAGATCTAAGACAAGGAGACCCATTATCCACAACCCTCTTTAACCTAGTTCAGGAAATTATACTAAGAGAAAGTGGTATAAAAACCCGAGGTTCAATTTATGGGAATAAACATCAGTGTCTAGCATATGCGGACGACATATTACTTATGGCAAGATCCAGAAAAGAACTTCTAAGCGTATTCAAGCTACTAGAAGAGAAGGCAAGAGAATGTGGTCTAGTAATCAACGAGAAAAAAACAAAATACATGGTAATGAAGGATAATGAAAAAACCGATATTATTATAAATTGTAATGAAAACAAAAGCTACAAAATAGAAAAAGTGGAACAAATTGAATATTTGGGAGTCACTATCACAAATAAAGCAGACGAAGAAAGGGAAATAAAAAAAAGGTTAACTAAAGGCAGTAAATCAGCAGGAATGGTATCACAGATGTTTAACTCAAAAGACATATCACGAACAGCAAAAATAAAAATGTACCAAACAATAATAAGACCGTCAGTTACCTACGCTTGTGAAACCTGGACAATGAACAAAAAAGAGCAGAATAAACTAGAGATATGGAAACGTAAAATGCTCAGAAAGATTTATGGTGGAATAAAAGAAAATAGAATATACAGAAGAAGAACAAACCGAGAATTATCAGATTTGTATAATCACCCAAGTATAACCCATATAATTAAAGAACAGAGAGCGAGATGGTTAGAAAAAAAATGGAAAGAGAGAGAGAGAGAGTGAAAGATCTCGAAGCCGAGGGCCAGATAGGCCTGCAGTGCTGATATATAGATATAACAGTTCGAGCTCAACTAAAAAAAGTGAATTGCAGAAGGAAAAATTGATGAAAGTACTAGACTCGTGCAAAAGGTATGGTATACATGATCTATGAATTTTTCGACGAGACATTGATTATTATGTTAATATATTAGTTATATCCCATCTTTGTAATTTTCCAGTGAATCAGACAAGAATGCATTGCAAATGTTTTAGGATCCTTCTTGATCGGCCACCCTGACTGCTTCGGAAAGTGAAGTAGAAAGAAATTCTTCGTACCCAGATCCATCATGTAGTAGGTAACACAAAATCATTTAATCTCAGAAAAGTTATTTAGTAGTTATTTTTGTATCTAGTGCGCGAAATTACGTTGGTGATCGAGACCACCAAAGTAGTTCGCGCACGAGATGCAAGCAATATTTTTTCTACAAACGTGAATATATATCTCTTAAAAATATAAATAAGTAAAATGCCTAATTTATTACAGAAAGTAGTGTTGAGCTGGCTTAAAATGTCTTTCCCAATTCAATTTTCACTGTTACTATGGAAACAAAGTGTCTGTTGTTGACAACAATAATAATTATTTTTAAGTGACGTTTGTGCTCGCGTTTTCCATTTTTAAGTGCCAGATATTATTTACAATGACGAAAGTACCCCACCTAATTTGGCAGAAGCGGCCATTTTGGTAACTTCAAATCTTTTACGGGAAAAATCGAAGCGCCAATATAAAAATGCATATCGGCAATTTAAGGTGTGTGAAACAAATTAAGCAAGGAAAATATCTGAAAATATGCTGTTAGCATATTTTGAAGAAAGATCCAAGAAGGTGAAGCCTTCCACATTATGGGCAGTATATTCTATGCTAAAGTCAACACTTAATGCTAAGGAAAACATAGATAATAAAAAATGTACCAAGTTGGTTACATATTTGAATAAATGGTCAGTTGGACACAACGCTAAGAAATCCAAGGTATTGACTCGAGAAGAAGTAGAGGCAGAGAAATATATTCGATGGCTAAGGTATATTTTTAATCATTGTTTTATATGTATTTCAAATTAGTAAATATCGATATCCTTTTAGGTCGTTTCATTATCGAGTATTTCTTGTGCTTGCCGCCGTGAAGAGCTCACTAAAATGAGTACCGATGACATAGAAGATAAAGGTTCCATCTTGATTATGAAAGTACCGGATACAAAAACGAACATAAGTACAATGCATTTTTACCGTCTCTAATCTAGATTATATCGATATTTACCGAAAATACTTGGCTCTTCGTCCAAGTTATGCTAGCAGTCACCGATTGTTTTTGAAGTATCAAAATAAGAGATAGATTAACCAAGTTGTTGGAATACATTCTATTGGAGGGATGGCCAGCTTAATAGCAAAATACTTAAAATTACCAAATTCTGATGCGCACACAGATCCTGTTTTCGGAGAACCTCGGTCATACTTATTGCTAATGCTGGGGGTGATATATGTAGTTTGAAGAGACAAAGATTCAAATAACAAATAAAATTTCAGATTGTGAAATTTCATGATCACGTGGTATCACCTCTACCTCAAAAATTAGTAGTGTTTCAACCTCAAAACCCCAATATAAGGAGCTGAACTTAAATTATCTGGTTTAGGAATAAATATCGGTTCGAGTACTGGTTGTACGATTAATGTTATATTGTAAATAATAACTAAAGTTTTTGTAAAATTCTATCATTATTTAAGTATATAATTGTTATTAATTTAAAAATAAATAATAATTTGGAGTTTTGCTTCATTTTTTCAAAGATTGAAATACAAAAGTCTCATTAACCTTTATGTGACTGGGAAGAAAAACACCTTCTTACGACGGCGTAGGTACCTGGGTACCTACTGTATAATAATTTGGAATATAAACGCAAAATACCTGTTTTTATCAAAAAACTCCATATATGTATTTATGGGTACACAATACGTGATTTATGAATTTCTAACTTATCTGTATTTGACAAAATAAGACTTTGTTTAAATGGCAACAGCGCAGCGACATCAACTGAATTTATTCCTAGTTACAGGTCAGTTGCATGTTTGAGTTTGTCGAATAAACAACTGCGGGTGATTAAGCGTATTTGTTAAATTTTGTTTTAGAATGTCTGATAGTAAGGCTGGTTCAAGCCAAGCCAATATTGCGAAACCAAGATGGCGAAATAAAAGGTAAGAAATAAGACGATTCTTTGATTTTAGTAGTGTATGAATAATGAAAACTGTCATGTTATTTTGCTTACCTGTGGTCTATGTGTGTAGGAGCCGCAGTGGAGTGGAAGTTTTTTTTTATCTTACAAAGAAACAAGAACAATAATTATACTAATAAAGGTAATTCGAAATATGTTATTTCAGGCTGACCTCTGCAGAATTACGAGAAGCAGTAGAACATTTGTCTGATGAAGAGCCATTTGTTGCGTCCGATGAAGACGAATATATTCCACAATTGTTATCAGGTGGAGAATCCGAGGAATCTGATATAGAAAAGGAGCCTGTAGTGGAGCAAGAATATACTGATTCCGATGAAAACGTTGACGAAGAAGAAGCGCCTACAAAAACAACTTGGGCTGGCAAGGATGGCACTCAGTGGAGTGACACATCATCAATACAAAGGCAAACAATAGGTCGAAATATTCTGCACGAAAAAAGTGGCGCATCATCCTTTAGTCGTTCATACACGGCTCGAGAAATTTTCAAGTCTATTATATCTCCAGAAATGTGTACCTTAATTCTAAGGCATTCTAACAAAAAAGGTAGAAAAGTAACGGACGAATGGAACCGAAAATTGGCAGATAAATATCCACCTCCCAACACACCAAGCCCGAAAGTATTCATTCCATTTACTGAAGTAGAATTAGATGCATTTTTAGGAGTTCTTATTGCTGCTGGCGTACACAGGTCTAATAGGGAACACGTATCTGAAATGTGGAAACTAGAGTCCTTACCTCTATTTCGAGCGGCCATGTCTCGAGATCGGTTCAAAATGTTTCTCAGATTTATTCGCTTTGATGATCAGAACACACGTGCCGAACGTGCCAAAAATGATAAAGCTGCCCCAATTCGAGATATTTGGACTATGCTAAATTCAAATTTGGCAAAGAACTACAAGCCAAAAGAATGTATAACAGTAGACGAACAATTGTTTCCTTACAGGGGACATACTAAATTTACCCAATACATTCCATCGAAACCCGCAAAATATGGATTAAAAATTTTTTGGGCTTGCGATGCGGCAAATGCTTATCCTTTACAAGGTCAACTATACACTGGGAAACCATTAGATGGTGAACGACAGGTAAATGTCGGTGAGCGTACAGTTTTGGATCTAGTGGCAAAGTATAAGGGTTCGGGAAGAAATGTAACAACGGATAATTTTTTTACAAGTCTGCAATTGGCCCGTACTTTGAATTCATGGAAGATGACTTTGGTAGGAACTCTCAGGAAAAATAAGGCATTTTTACCACCAAATATGCAGGCATCTAACGACAGGCCTATATACTCAACCATTTTCGCATTCAACAAAGATGCAACAATATGTTCCTATGTTCCAAAGAAAAACAAATCTGTTATTCTTTTATGAACGATGCACACTACAGGCCAAGTAGATGATACTACCGTGGCGAAGCCTGAAATAATAAAATATTATAATCAAACAAAAGGAGGCGTTGACACCATGGATAAGATGCTAGGCGAGTATACAGTAAAACGTAGAACAAATCGTTGGCCATTGGCATTTTTTTTCAACACAATAGATGTTGGTGGCTTGGCTTCTTATTGTATTTACTAGGAACACAATCCAAATTTTAGAGCAACTGATCAACGTCGAAGATTTCTAAAAGATCTTGCTCATGACATGTGCTTGCCCGCTATACAAATGCGATCCCTTATTCCAAATGTTGTTGGTAATTATTTCACACGTCAGTCGCTAGAAATGGTTCTTGGTCGACAAATAATCGAGCCCATTGTTACTCCAGCCGGAGAACAACCAAGACGGGATGCTTCTGGGCGTATTATGGTTGTTGGTAGCTGCCAAATTTGTCGAGAATTAAAGCTCAAACAAAGGAAGACTCGTAAAGCGTGTAAATCCTGCTGTAAGCCAGTTTGTAATGAACACTCTGTAGATCAAACTATATGTAAAAAATGTTGCCAAAAAACCAACTGACCTTATATGTAAGATTTTTTTGTTTTTTTCTTACCATTTATATAAATAAATATATGCAGATAAACTTCGCGTTTTCATTCTGGCTATAAAAAATATCTATTTGCATTTAAAACTGATAGATGTACCCAGGTACCTACACCGTTATTTCTGGGTGAAAAAACTTTGGACCTTATTTATTTCTAAAATAGCGTAAAAATATTATTTCTATTGTAACATTGTGTAGAAAAAAACTAGATTAGAAATGTCACGAAATCACACACTTCAAAGAATTTAAACAAAAAAAGTATTTATATCTAAAATCTGAATAGGTACCCGGGTACCTATTCAGTCACATAAAGGTTAATTTACATGCAGTGTGCGAAATACTTCGCACCCTAGAGCGCGAAGTATTTCGCGCACGGTGTCATGGTAACGTAACAATCCGAAAAAAATTGTCACTTCCCATATTGTTGTCAATGCGCAAACCTTGTCATTTTTTGACGTTTGTAGAAAAAAGTATTTATTGTTCATAAAGTAGCATTTCATATGAGAAAGTCATAGATGCCATTTTTTTTCATGTGTCTTATGTGTCTTATTCTGCTTTAGAAGCAGCTGATATCAAAAGTTCTGCTTTTTCCACACCGAAAAAAAGTAGGAAAAATTTGAGAATAATTAGGGCTAAGGTTAGAAGATATAAAAATAAAATGCGTTGATTACAGCAGCGTCTTCCGTCTGATGACTCCAAAGTAAAACTATAACTCTGAAGTCCTTGCTGGAGGACTTCGAGGAAAAGGCTTTTATCTCTGATGGATCAGAATCAACCAGAGTGGTACGATTTTTTTTTAAAAACAAAGATGTTACTGAATCAATTTTATCCACAAGACGATCACAACTAATGAAACGTTTGTGCAGTTTTTAAAGAATTTTGTCTCTCTTATTAGAAAATAGCAATCTTACCAATAAATACATACACGGTATTATGTCAAAAAATGTGAGTGAATTTAATTTGAAGTTGATATGTTGATAATATTCATTTAAACTACATAGTATATTTCACAAAGTATTCATAAGTTTGTAGGCGTCAGCTTCAGGACCTGCTACAGGCATCTAAGAGATAATGATGAAAGGATCAATGTCTCTAAAGTACGAACCAAAGTTGCCCTGACACTAACATTCTATTCACTGAGAGCATACAATTTTGTCAAGGATACATTCAATAAACGCCATGCCACATTTACCTACTCTGTCAAAATGATATATGTCAGTACATGTTCAAATAGTATGTCAATAGTTACTACAACTCTTTTGTTTAGGAATGAGTAGTGAATATTTTATAATTGTGACATTGAACACAAAAGTGCGTGTTAAGCAAGGAAACTTATTTAATAATAATTATAACCAAATTTAGTGAAAGTCTGTCAACAGTATTGACGACGACCAGCAAATGTGATCTAAAATGAAGTGTTTTATTCTTCTTCTTCGAATGCCGTCTCCATTTAACGGAGGTTGGCGACCACTCTCTTAGAAGCATCTCTGTCCGTAGCAATATGAAAAAGATCCTCAACGCCCATGTCTGTCCATTCTCGGATATTCCTCAGCCATGATTTCTTCTTTCTCCCAATTCCCTTCTTTCCTTCAACTCTGCCCTGCATAATCACTTGTAACAGAGAGTATTTATCATGTCGTAATACGTGACCGAGATATGCTGTCTTACGTATTTTTATCATTTTTAGTAGTTTTCGTTCACGACCAATTCTATGTAGTATTTCCTCGTTAGTAATTCCATGGTACTTTCAGCATACGTCTGTAAATCCACATTTCGAAGGCTTCGATTCTTTTAGTTATTTGTGCCTTTAACGTCCATGTTTCTACACCATATAATAGCTGGGACCAAACATAGCACTCCATAAATCTCAACCGGAGTATTAAATTCAAATTTTTATTGCAAAAAATGGATTTAAATTTTAGAAATGCCGATCTTGCCATTTCAATCATTACACGGATTTCCTGGTCCTGATTTAGGTCTGAGTTAATGAAAGCACCCAAGTATTTAAACTTTTCTACCCTTTCTATTGCTTGATCGTTTATTATTAATTGATCATTATGTGCGGGTGTTTCAGAGATTATCATGAGTTTTGTTTTTTTTTTGTGTTAATTTGCTGACATTCCATATTAACAGCATTTACAAGTATCTGCAGGTCCTCCAGACTCTCTGCCAAGATCACCGTGTCGTCAGCGTATCTTATCGTGCTTATTACTTCGCCGCCGATTTTAACCCCTTCGCTTCTTTCCCATAAGGCTTTCTCAAAGATAACCTGAGAGTACACGTTAAACAATGTTGGTGAGAGAATACATCCCTGTCTAACACCTCGTGCAATCGAAATATCATTAGTTTCTGTATTATTGATTCTCACTGTAGCTGACTGATTCCAGTACAGGCTCTTTATTATTTCGATGTCTTTTTTGTCTAAATTGATGTTTTTAAGTTCTTCTATTAGTTTTGTGTGTTGTACTCGGTCAAAGGCCTTTTGGAAATCTATAAAGCATGCGTATACGGTTTTGTTGTATTCTCTGCACTTCTGTAAAAGGACTATTAAGGCAAACAATGCCTCTCTTGTTCCCATGCCCCTACGAAAGCCAAACTGAGTTTTATCTAATTTTTCTTCATATTTCTTATGAATTCTGTTTTGTATAATTTTTAAAAGTATTTTTAGTGAGTGGCTCATAAGGCTTATCAACCGATAGTCATCGCATGATTTGGGGTTGTTCTTCTTTGACAGGGGAATAAACGTGGACTTGAGCCATTCCGTAGGTATTTTACTTTGCCTGTATATCTGATTTAGAATAACTGTAAACTTTTTCACTATATCGGTATCTAATGCTTTTAGTAGTTCTGTAGGGATTTCGTCTGGACCAGGAGTTTTCTTACTCTTAGCCGTTTGTATGGCCTGCTCGACCTCTGACTCCAAAATTTCAAGGTACTGGTCCTCGTCTAGCGTCTCTTGTCCATATTCCCTTGTATCGCTGAAAAGAGCTTGAATGTATTGTTCCCATACCTTCTTTATTTGTCCATCCTCCGTTTCTAATTGACCCTGGTTATTCCTAGTGACGCAGGGTGTTCTGTGTTTAGTGTTGCCCGTTATATCTTTCAGTTTTTTATGAAGGTTTGCTGTATCGTGTTTATTATTTAGCTGTTCCAATTCTTTACAGTTTTCTTTCATCCAGTTCTCTTTGGCTCTGTCGATTTCGTATTTTATTTTGTTCTTCAGTTCTTCATATTTTTGCCTGTTTTTATTTTTAAATTTTCTTTTTTCGTCAACAAGCTGAATTATTTCAGGTGTCATCCATTCGTTTTTACTAGCTTTTGCTTCCGTGCCAAGTACCCTACTGCCAGATTCCAGCAAGGCATTTTTTAACGTACTCCAGTTCTCGTCCACGTCTTCGCTTTGAGATACGATGTTCAGCTTGTCTCTTATCTCTTCATTTAGTTGTTCTTTGCGATTTATAATTTCATTCAGATTCATTTCAGGTGATTTGTTATGTCGTTTTAGGGTTCTCAGTTTTATGTTTACATTTGCAACTAATAAGTTATGGACTGTTCCTCCGTCGGCACTTGGATACGTCTTAACGCTCTTAATCCCATTTTTAAATCGATTATTAACGGTTATAAAATCTATTTGATTTCCGATCATTCGGCTGTCATTGTGTCGAGGCGAAGTCCAGGTATATAGTCTTCTTGGAGGCAGATCATAAAAGGTGTTTGTAATTATCATCTCATTTTCTTGGCAGAATTGTAACATTCTGTCTCCCCTCTCATTTCTCGTTCCCAGTCCAAATTTGCCAACGAATTTTTCGACTTTTCCTCTTCCAATCTTTGCGTTAAAGTCTCCCATAATTATAATCACTTCTTGCTTTTTGATATTATTCATTAATTGTTCTAAGTATGTATAAAACTGTTCTATAACATGGTCGTTACTGTCTGATGTAGGGCATACACCTGAATAAGGTTTATGTTAATGGGATGTGCTTTTAGCTGTAGTAGCATCATACGCTCATTATATGGGATAAAGGTGATAACGTGATAATAGTGTTTTATTAGTTAATAGGAAACATTACACGCAATTATTTATGTAATTTAACACGGTTTATAAAAATTCGTAGTGAGTCGATAATTTAATGTGTTCCATATATATCATTTAATTGATATTATTTGAAAATTGAATAAAATTCTTTCTAAAGGTTAATTACCTCTCATTACAAATCCTCATTTTTTATCATACATCGTGTCCGAGTTTGGGGTATCCAATAGGTGAAAAATGTTTAAATATTAGATTTAGTGAAAAATTACATTCTTGATCAAATATTTTGCTTGTTCTGAAACCCCATGAAATGAGATAAAATTAAAGTTTTTCAAAACCCGCTCATTTTTATAGCCACTTTTATGACTAGCACTAAGTTCGAAAATAATGTATTATTCTAGTGACTGACGTTTACGATGTACCAAGCAACTGTCAACTTTTATAAATAATTTTCAAATTGTCATCCTTTAAGAAATAATTGACAACAATATTAACTATTTAAGAATTATAATCACTATAAAAAAACAATACAGAATAATATTGTGAGAAACACTAAGTAAACAAAAACATATATTCAATATATCCTCCCTCGGCTTCAAAACATTTCTCAATCCTCTTTCTAAATTCTTTGTAAGTACTTCGGAGCATTTCTGGGATAATTTCGTTAACGGCATCAATGATAGCTCAAGTCTTCAATATTATGGGTTAAATTATTTGCGTAAACTTTTTGTTATAAGCAGCACCCTAAAAAAAGTCTAAAATAGTTAAATCGGGGGATCGGGGCAGAAAAAATATTGGTCCATAACATCCCATTCATCGCCGAGGAAAATATTTATCCATCCATCCTTTAATTAGCAAAGTCGAATGTGACGAACATTCATAATGTTGGAAGTACATTTTACGCCTTTACTCCAAGAGAATATCTTCTAATTCAGGTATTGAGAAGTTGTTCAGCAAATAAAAATATACCTCCTGATTCAATGCATCTTCGAACTTGATCCAGTCCATCGCTTGAGGAAGATGATAATAGCAGAGTTGGTCACTGATACAAACCAACTCATAGTCGATTTCACCGGCAACTTGGATGCCGCCAACGACAATCCTACAAACCCACGTGTTCTGTCGAACTTATCAGTTCGACAGTCCTTTGTAATACTTGGAATTATTACAATTGTTTCTTTCGAAACAAATTTTATTCATGAAATCCTGAAGTTACCCGCAACAAACACAACACAAACTATACCAGACGCAGGAAGGATATTACCCAGGTAAATATAAAACACCCACAATAGCTAATAAGTCAGGACACCCTTAACTGGGGAGGCAACACCTTCCAGCAATGAGTCCGCTGTTGATATCAGCTTTCACGGCCATCCACACAAAAAAAATCAAAATGTCCCCCAGACGCTACCGTAGATCCACAAGCTCAAACAAGTTATTCCGACAACTTGACGAACTTGAAAATAGTTCAACTCCACGAATCCATACATGTCATGCTCATACTACAAGTTAGTCCGAGCACTTGACGAACTTGGAAAAAAAATTCAACTCCAAATATCCATACATGAAGCCTCTAATCCATCCTCCCTAAACCCTCAAAACTCCTCCACGTCAACCCCAAGCCCTCAAAACCCCTCCACGTCAACCTCAAACCCTCAAAACTCTTCCACAACGTCAATACACACTTCCATCGCATCCCCCACCAGGTCATAAGCTTCCTCTGTAAGATCCCCAACACCCACTCCCTCAATTGTCCAACAACCATCCAGTCCCGGCGAGGAGGAATTCACCCTCGTCGGGAAAACAAAGCTTCGATCTACCCCAGCTCCTACCCCCCTCAACATTGCCACATCAACCCCCGCCAACCACACAACATGCACCCAAACCCTTAATCTCAGAAATCTTCCACCCTAATATTCAACCCAAAAATCTCTCTTCACCTTCTTAAACACCCTCGAACTTCTCAACGGACACATCCTTTATCTGAAAGCAAATTTCAATAGAACCGCCCACCTCAAAACCTCTTCCACGATGTCAGTTATTACAATGCTCAGAAAAACCCAAAACTCCACTGGTGATCCCAACATCACCATAAACATCTTAACTCCACGCAACATCCACCCCAACCAGCCAAAACTCAAACATCCTCTCACTCACTCGTTTGCAGGAATCAGCAATTCTCTTCCGATAAAACTTGGCGAATCATTGCCAAGTCCACAAACAAACCTAAATCGATGTTCCGCATCATCACACACTCGGAAATCCATTATCACCAAGCCCTCTCTTCCGCCATCTCATTTTTTATCCTCTCATCCAACACCAACCCGCTGCCCCCGATAAAACTTGGCGAATCATTGCCAAGTCCACAAACAAACCTAAATCGATGTTCCGCATCATCACACACTCGGAAATCCATTATCACCAAGCCCTCTCTTCCGCCATCTCATTTTTTATCCTCTCATCCAACACCAACCCGCTGCCCCCTGTCCCAAAACACTGCAATCGATGCACTTAAACCGGAGATTCCTCTGTTTCTTGTCGGTCTCAACCGATATGCCCTTCTTGCGGCCAAACTGGCCACCGCACCGAAAATTGCGCCAAGTCCGGTACTCCTACTTGCCCCAACTGCGGTGGACCTCACGCCGCCTTCCACCCGCGCTGCCCCCATAGGTTAACCACACCAAATACCACCCAAGAAATTGCCCCAGTCATTTTCGAAAAGCCACCAGCTCCCTTCGAACTCTCAACTGACACCAAAAGCATAACAGAAATCCTAACTGTCACCCTAATGAACGCCATTCCCAACTCGAGGGACATCATAGCCGACACTCTTCGTCACTTGATTCCGTCCATCTATCACAAACATAGGCAGGCGTGCTCACTTCGCTTTCACTCCCATCAGGAGTGAAAGTACTTCCACTTGAATCCGCGAGCCCCAAGCCCCCCGTCGGTGCTTCAGAATTTTAACGTTTTTTCCTGTAGCATGGCGAATTTATTCACTAGCCAAATGAGCCGACGTGTCGACGAAATTTTTAGATTTACTTGATGACGATATCATCTATTCACTCAATTTAACTCTCAACACATACGATTCATTGCTACCTAACTTCACCCAACGTTAACAAATCATCAAACTATCGCCTCTTCTCGAATTGTTCAACCAACTATCTACCCTCTCAACACACACGTAACCTGCCACCAACCGCCAACCCCCACCGAACGCACACACACCCAAATCTAAAGACCTCACACCCCGCAGAGGAACCGCATCCTATATCAGGGCCTTATCTCGAATATCTCCATATATCTAACTCAAAAATCAACAAACCCAAACAAAAATCTCTCTCGAACTTCTCTCTCTCTCTCTCTCTCTCTCTCTCTCTCTCTCTCTCTCTCTCTCTCTACCGGACACCAAACATTGACTTTTTTAGCAAATTGACTATTACAGTTAATCCTGTAGCTCGGGATTTCACTAGCCCAATATTCACAATTTTTGGAAGAAACTACTCCGTTTGTTGTAAAAGTTGCTTTATCAGAAAACAAAATATTATTGTGAACGAAGCAGTCATGCATAAGTCTTTCACAAATCATGGTACAAAAGTCTAACCTTGTGTCATAATCATAATCTTGTAAGGCATGAATAAATTTCGGTTTGAATGGATGAATTTTGTTTTGCTTAAATATTTTCTGTAAGTGACTCTTGCAAAAACCAACCTCCACTGCTCTTTTTCTTAGGCTCAACTTGGGATTTTACCTTAACGAATGCATAGCTAGTGCACTAGCTGAATCATCCTCATTAACATACCCCTCTTTCAATTTATTTTTGTCTTAAACAGATCCTGTCTCATCAAACTTCTTTATTAATTATTTCAATCCACATCGCGTAATGGGTACATCTGGATATTTTTCGTGCAATTGCATACTGGTACGAAACTTCTCCAATACCATAACACTTAATAAAATATAGTCTTTGTTGAATAGCTAACATTGTTGTGAAATAATTATTAAAAAGTAACAATTTAAAAATTAAATTGACTGTCTCGACCCTTACTTCGTGGAATATGCTCATATGAGTGTTTTTAAATGAAACTCAAGGTCTCTAGTTAATTCCACAATATAATACAAGTTATTGAAAATTCTAAAAAATTTACAATTGTTTCGATAAATCAATATCATCGTCAGTATAAAAGTAGACAGTTACTTGGTACATCGTACTCACTAAATTAATGCATTATTTTCGAACTTAATGCAAAAATTCATACTGTTTTCATAAAACTGGCTATAAAATGAAACGGGTTTTGAAAAACTTGAATTTTATTTCATTTTATGGGGTTTCAGAACAAGCAAAACATTTGATCAAGAATGACATTTTCACTAAAACTAATATTTAAACATTTTTCATCTATAGGATACGCCATCCGTATATTCATTTGAGTTAATGAAATTCAAAATCTCTTTTTTTTGAGTATATTCCCTATTTTGAATCATTTTCAACTGAATACACTCTTCACAGTATGTAATTTTACAGCATCTCTATCACGTATCTATTTTAAGAGGGACCTCGCGTTTTAGGAACCTGAAAACAGTTGGCACCCGTAACTTGCAACAAAATTTAGGTCATTTTGTAAACAACAAATCTGAAGAACGCAAAGAAATTATGTGTTGAAATTTTAACACAACATAACTTGGACCTTCGTCTTGGGGATTAGGTATTTTGGTAAAGTTTTATATCGTCATGAAAAAGATATAAGCCATTACGTGATGGTAGGATTTTGACAGTTTTGACAATTTTCGGTCACCAATTTGAACGCCGAAACCTGATCCCCAAAAGGAAACCTAGAGAATTCGATTCTGAAAATATGAAATCTCAAATGATAGAACTTTAATGACAGATGACGAACAAAATAGACATTTCGTATTCTATTCAATACCTAATATAATATTTCGAGTGCCTCAACCATTCCATAACGTACACTTTGAAATTCTTATCTGTGGAACATTTAAAGGTGTTTTGAACAGCAGCTAATAATACAATTACTCTAGATCAAATTGTGCCCATGAAAACCTTTGATCAGATCATTATAAACTACATCAAACTTGATTTTCAGCCAATCGACTGGGACCCATTTTATATAAGATACATGCGGGGTTCTTCAAAGGAATAATAACATATATTATTTCGAGAAGTCACTTTTCATGATTTACCTGCTATACATGCCTCACTCTGTTTAGCAGGTAAATTCAGGTGTGACATGAAAATGCATTCTTCTCTGCTGTATAAAATAATATACTATTCTCATCTTGTTATTTTCATCCTGGAACATATTGTATATTAACTTCGTGGAATTATCAATACACTGTATACAAAAAAAACTACTTATGGAGAGATATGAACACATAATCAAGTTAAATGAGTTCATAATTAATTGTATTCAATTGAGTATCCAATAGCTGTGTTTCTACAATAATAAATAATTGAATTCTGTTTGTTGATTGAAACATTCAGTGTCATAAGTTACATATTCTTCAACTAGGTTAATATAGGTACTATTATAAAGGACAGCTAGAGGTTTTCACTTTAGCTTAATTATTGTATTTAGTGTATTGTCAAATGAAAAATGAGCTTTTTAACATATATTTCTGTCTATGTCTTAAACAGTCTCTAGTTGTTCACAACAATTGTTAGTATTAATGATAAAATTGTATAAACCTGCAAAACTATATTGATGACTATGACTACTACCACATTAACTAGAACTAGATATACTTGATTCAATATTTTTGATACTGTTTAATATAATGTCTGTATCAGACTATCTTAAATATAGTTACTCCTCTTTCTTTACATAATTACCAACTATTTGTCTTTTATTTTATTTAAGTAAGTATAGCTTCAGAAACATCTTGAACATTGAAAATATTGTCTTCTAGACTCAAATCTCGGCTAACATATGAGCATGTTTAATTATTAATAATAATATCTATCCTATTGCAATATTAAGTTTTTTGTAGGCTATAATGCATATCTAGGATTTGAGATATTGTGAATCGTTTTTAAAATAGACTTACTAACTAAAATATTATAAGAGTTGAGATAAACCCTCATTTTGTAAACTCTATTATATAATGTTAGGGTACAATTCCGTCACCTGGAATTTCAATGTACAATAGCCGATTAAAGTATTGAATAGGTATTAAGTTTTAATAATTATGATTTTGGAATAGGTACTTACCGATAACAACTGTTGTTCGTCCATTATAACAAGAATTATAACTAAGTATAGAAACTGTAGCTAAGTAGGAACTAACGAAAACGAAGACCACTTTATTTAAGTACCTCTTGCAAAAAATGTGCTTCTTTCAAATAAAATATTACAAAAAACTGAAAACCACGCCACGACCCACGATTCGCCATGTTATTCTTGTCATTTGTTTCCACGTATAACTACTGTTTGTTTAGTTCGTCAGTTCCTCTTCTGTTACTGTGATGTTTAATATGAGATATTACTGAGAGTTTTATGAACTAACATCGTATAGACGTAATCGCAGGAAGTTACTAAAAATTATTTCGAAAGATGTATAAGTAACTATAACATGTGATCTTAGAAAGATGTCAATTTGTAATATTACAGTAATGTTCTGTATGTGACATTAGTGAGAAGTATACAAATTAACATCGTATGAATGTTTCCTATAGGAAGTTACTTTGAAGAAATTCATAGGATGTGTATGTAACTGCGAATTCAAGTATTATTGTGTACATCAAAAATATGTTTTAATTACTTGACATGGATGTTAATAGAGTTGGTAATAAAATTAAGACATCTAGGAGATATTTTATCAACGTTTTAAATAAACATCACGAAAAGTCTCTAAAAACAACATCACAAAAAAGACTTGTTATTTTTCTAGCTTAGTGGGTAACCTCAAATATAGCTTTTCAAATAAAAAATACGGATTGCAGGAGAATGTACATTATCATAACTATCATTATTGATATCGGGTTGATACGATTACTTTCTGTTTAACAATATATTCCTTTCAAAAACAATAATGAAACGCTTGAATAATCAAAAATCTACACTCAAATGAAAATACTTATACCAGCGAGTTTTTTTTGGATGCAACCTAAAAAACAGAGATAAAGTTTCTGTGCTCACAAAAAGTTGAAATATTTGAAAGCAAAACATCCGAACAGCTGATCCAGAGATGCGTTTATTTGAACCGTCATGAGTGAAAAGACAGAGATAGAAAATATGTTGAATAAGTAAAAGCCGATTCAGTACTACTGTCGACATCTACCGTGAATATTTTGAACCAAATTATTACTACATAAATAACTAGTATTGTGAAGTTTTTAGGTTTATATACCTGTGAGGAGCACCCTTCTTAAGTTGAGAGTCTCCTCAAAAAATATCAAAGTAGTACGCCACTGGAAATTTTATGATTCCATTTATACAGCGTTGCGACACCAGGAAAATGGATGAATTGTTTTCATTTTTTAGCACATTGTCAGAAAATTTATTGATGGCTTCAAAACAATCCCAATATTCTGAATGAGATGCTAGGTTTATCCTTTTTCTACTTCATTGAGCAAAAACATCCAATACAAAGTAACAAGCATTATTAATGAACTTGATGCATTTGGCGACCTCTACACGCGGTTTGTAATAAAAAAAGGTGAAATTATCGAATAATTGATATCATCATATCAAGGTTCTGAAAATTAATAATATGATAATGGGTATTTCAATTATATATATATATATATATATATATATATATATATATATATATATATATATATATATATATATATATATATATATGTTCCAGGATGTAAAGTACTAATTAAGATTTTTATCTGTTTTTTACTTATCTAATTTGAAATAATGCATTTCACGGCAAATACAACTTCATATGTGTAAAATTTTATCAGTTACTGATAAAAGATAAATGATATTAGTAAAAAAGAAGTATAATAATTTTAGTAATCAATAATCTACGTACAGTTAATCATCATGTCTTTGCAAAGTTTCGAAAACCTGTTATCGAAAACCCTCGGTACCAACAAAAAAATTGTTGGTAGTGATATTACAAATTTGGTTTCTCCCGGTGAAAACTTTGCGGGTGAATTGCTCAAGCTTACAATAACCGTTGAAAATCAAACTACTAAGGAGATCGAAGTATTCCATGCCGTTGCTAAGAAAATTCCAGAATTGGAATTGTTTTCGAAAACGATCAACAATGAAATCTTTTTTAAAAGTGAAATTATATTTTACGAAAAACTCGTACCTATTTTCCAACAATTTCAACAACAACATAAAACAAGAAACGTTTTAAATTGTTTCGCAGAAATATATGGAAGTCGTTTGAATTTGAATGGGACTGAAGTTGTCGATAAAGACGCTGTACTAATATTGGAAAATTTGACACTTTCAGGTAATGTTTTTTTAATACATAAAAATAAGATATAGGTGGAAATTAAGACCCATCAGAAAACATACACTTTCTGGACCACTTTTCGCCCATAAAATAACGTTTTGCTGACTAAAACCGCCACGGAGCGGCGAATTCTTTTTCCGGTCCCATCAGTTAGTTCATTTTTCCAATTGCTGTTTGATAATAGTTCGATGATTTTTAATTAGTTGTTTATGTCAAACTTGTCTTGTGAATTCGCAGATAAGAAAATAAGTATTCAGATTTTGAAATGTCCGAAATGTTAAATGAAATTCCAGAAGAAATTTTGGAAGCTGCAAAGGAAGCGACTAGATATTATTGCCAGAAAAATTCTAGCGTAATATTTCACTTTTGAAATCACATCTGTAGTGACAATTCAAGTTAAATTTGCATATTTAAACAAGTCTGCCGTACTTTAATTAGACCAAGTAACTTGATTTACTAAGTTTTACATTTGTTTCCGTATGCCGTTTCTAACAATCGAGTTGTACTATTGTTTATTATTTTACTTTGCTGATTCAATTGTGATTATTTAAAAAGTACTTGACAAACGGTAAAAACATTAAAATGGACTGTATTACTTTTCAAATTAACAACGGTTTTCCTTTTACAAAATTCATAAAATTAATGACAACTAAACTTCAAAAATGACAACTCTTAATATTACTGTCTATCGAACACATAGAATTGAACATAGCCCCCACTTTGAAGGGCACCTTCAATACAATAGTATCGGAACCCGCGGGAACCGAACACACAAAGTTTAAATTAATGTCAAATACAAATGTCGGTTTGCACTGGCAAAGGGTATAAATGTCTAACGGATCTCACAATTGGTCCTTTAGACGTACTGACTTCGGCTATCCTTGATACTCCGTCTCTGCCAGGAAATAGTCTTGTTATTCTGCCGGTAGGCCATATACAAGGTGGTTGGGCATCATTCTTGATAAGTACCAGTGTGTCTAGATTTATTTGACTGGGTGCATCTTTCCATTTATATGATTGATGCAATTGGGAAATATATTGTTTCGAGAATTGTCGCCAGAACTGCTGTTACAACTGTTGGATATGTTGCAGCCTTGACAGGCGGTTTACAGGTAGATTTGTAAGGTCATGGTTAGGGACAGACGTTATAGTGCGACCAATTAAAAAATGTGAGGGAGTTAGAGGTGAAGAATCATTTGGGTCATTGGACATATCAAATAATGGTCGCGAATTGAGTATCCCTTCAATTTGTATTATAAGACTGTTGAATTCATCGAACGTTACATTCTTATTGATCAAAACTCTCTTCAAGTGATGTTTTGCCATTTTAATGGCTGCTTCCCACAGCCCTCCATGATTCGGGGTATATGGGGCAATAAAAATCCATTTAATATTAAATTGACTTATTAACTCGTCATTAATCTGATTGCAATTCTTAGACAAAAAATGTCCTAATTCCTTTAGTTTGTTATTTGCTCCGACAAATGTGCTTCCATTGTCAGAGTAGATAACAGATGGAACACCTTTTCGTGAGCTGAACCTTTTAAAACTTGCCAGAAAATTGTCGGTTGTGAGATCCGAAACAACTTCGAGATGAATTGCTTTTGTGCAAAAGCAAATAAATACTGCTAAGTAACATTTTGTTAATCGTGAACCTCTACCTTTTTTATTGAGAATGAAAAAAAGGGCCAGCGTAATCGATACCCGTTACTTGGAATGGTAGTTGAGGCTTGATTCGTTCATTTGGCAGATTGGACATTGGGGCAGTAAATGGCACTGGGTTGAACTTAACGCATGTTATACAATTTTTTACAATTTGTTTGGCTAAAATGCGTCCTTTTATTGGCCAATAGAATTGTCTAACAGATGACAGTAATAACTGAGGGCCTGGATGCAACAATTGTCGATGTTTATGTTCCAAAACTAGCTTCGTGAAATGGTGAGTGGAAGACAATAAAATTGGATGTTTGGTACTGGAAGGTAAATATGTATTTTTTAATCTTCCTCCGACTCTTATAATTCCCTGTTCATCAACGAAGGGTGCTAATGATGAAAGTTTGTGTTTATTGGGGAGTGTTTAATTTTTCTTGAGTATTTTCAACTCTTCGAAGAATGAATCTTGTTGAACTTGCCTTATTAATATGGCTCTGGCATTTTCCAATTCTGACGCAGATAGAACACTAGTTTTCCTGTACGTTTTATTTTTTAGATTATTACAAAACCGTAAGCAATAAGCTGTGACTCGTACTAACCTAGTTAAGGTAGAAAATCGAGTAAGTAAATCGAATGAATATGACGGCGTTGCATGTAGAACTACGGTTTTCTTTTTCAGCTCCATCAACTCTGATTTTTTAAGAATAAAATCTTCACTTGGCCAATCAGGAATGGGTAATTGCAGGAAAGCTGGACCTTTCCACCAAAACACACTCGAAATTAACTTGTCAGGCGGAATACCTATGGAAGCTAGGTCAGCTGGGTTACTTGAGCCATTTACATATTTCCAATTAGTGATGTTTGATAGCGATTGTATCTTTGATACGCGATTTGCAACGAAAACTTGTAAGTCACTGGGTTCGTGGTGAATCCAACTCAAAGCAACTTAAGAATCGGACCATATATGAATAGGAATATCAACCTTAAGGGAGTTGACCACATGTTTGGTTAATTGTGCTCCTAAAAGACAGGCGCATAATTCTAGCTTGGGGATAGTGATGGCTTTTAATGGTGAAACTTTGGATTTTGAACATAACAAATTAATTGTATAGATACCTGACTTATCTGTACTGCGGAGGTAGATGCATGCTGCATATGCATCTTGCGATGCGTCGCAGAAACAATGTATGTCTAGCATTACTTCCGAGACTACATTGCGAGGAATGGATAAATGATTGAGACTCTCAAGGCTATTTTGAAATTGTGACCAGTTCTTTAATATATCTGGAGGAACTGGAGCATCCCATGAAATGTGGAGAGACCAAAGTCTTTTGATAAGTATCTTGGCTAAAATAATAGATGGGCTTAAAAGGCCCAGAGGATCATATATATAAGCAATCGTGGATAAAATGGAGCGTTTAGTAGGAAAAACATTAGTTGAAAAATTCTTAATGGTATACTTTAATGTATCCGAGCTATTATTCCACTGAACCCCTAAAGTTTTACTAGACTCTTGATCACCTATATTTAGGATTGAATTGGAGATATCTGCCTTTGCAAAGTTAGAAACCACTTGTTGGTTATTGGAAGTCCACTTACGTAAAATGAAATTCGCAGACTCCAATATATTATAAATGTTCTTACATCTATCTTGTAATTCATTAAGATCGTTAGATCCTGTCAGCAAATCGTCGACGTACATGTTGGACAAAATAGTGTTAGAGGCTTCTGAAAATTTATTCAAATTTTGTGTTGCTAGAGTTTTAATACATTTAATGGCTAAATAAGGTGCTGCTCTTGTACCATACGTAACCGTATTTAACTCAAAAACAGAAAGTTCATCGTTTGGGTTATCTCGCCACAAGATTCGCTGTAAATGCTTATGCTCTGGATGCATAAGTATTTGCCTATACATCTTTGAAATATCTGCTGACACAACAAAAGCGTACATGCGAAATCGCACCAAAATGTCGAATATGTCGTTTTGGACCTTAGGGCCGACGTACTGGATGTCGTTAAGTGACCAACCTGTTGTGCTTTGGCAACTGCCGTCGAATACTGTTCGAAGCTTAGTAGTGATACTTGTTGCTTTAAGCACACCGTGATGGGGTAAGTAATAACCAAGATTAGAATTAATATTGTTCGATACTTTACTCATGTGACGTAAATCCTGGTATTCGTGAATGAAATCATGATATAATTGTTTGAAGCTAGAATCAGAAAATTTATGTTCCAGTGCCTAAAATCTCTTCATAGCGGATACTTTTGTATCGCCCAATAGCTCAACGGAATGTTTTAATGGAAATTTCACCACAAATTGTCCATTTTCCGCTCGGTACGTATCTCGTTCAAAAAGAGATTCGCAAATAGTGTCTTCATGGGACATGAACTGATTTTTACATTGGACTTCCTCTATTTCCCAGAACTTCTTGAGCTGGTCGTCTTCTGCGACATGAACTTTTCCTATAGTGCAAATATATTTGTCTAACTTTATTGGCATGGTACCCGTTATTATCCATCCAAATTTGGTGTTCACTAGTGTAGGAAGGTTTTTCCCCAGTTGGATTTTTTCTTCTTGCAATAGGTTCCAAAAAATATTAGCGCCTACTAATACATCAATGCCTTTGGAATGGTTAAATTCAGGATCCGCTAAATCAATATTATTCGGTATACGCATATTACTTATATCAAAAGAATATGTCGGGATCCGACTCGTAATGGTTGGAACAACTAAGCAAGAAATACTTGATTTATAATCTGAAAACCGCGACGAAATATCAAGCATACATTTTTTGTTGACATCTGACTGGCTTTATGTGATCCCTATAATTGAACAGTTAGTACTAGTAACTGGAATCCTGAGTTTTTCGCAAAAAGAACCAGTAATTAAATTCATTTGGGCCCCACAGTCTAAGAGAGCTCTACAAGCATGGAACTGTTCACTTTTGTCTTTCACATAACATAGTACTGTTGATAATAACACCTGACTTCGGTCATTAACTAAGTTGATACTTACTGTAGGGTCTGAATCATTATCTTCTTTTGACAATAGATTCAATGAATTTCGATCATTGACACTATTAACCGACTTTGTAGATTGCACAATTTCTCTGTGAATCAATTTATTATGCTCATGGACTTTACATATGGGACATGGGCCGCTTCTGCAGTTGTTTTTGTTGTGACCCAGTAACAAACAGTTTTCACAAAGCCGCTATTTTTTTACCTCTTGAATTTTACGTTCGGTAGGTAACGCTAAAAAATCTGAACATTTGTAAATAGAATGGTTTTTCTTACAAAAATTACAGGTGTAATTACTAGCTAAATTTACTTGAGCACTTGGTTTATAATTATACGTGTTATGCTTGCTTTGATAGCTTGAACCACTTGCTCTTATAAATTGTGTGTCATCTAGACACTGCAAAACATCAGCTTTGTTTTTTAAAAAATCGACAAACTCTGTTACCGATGGTAAATCATCATTAAACTTGCACTCTTTCCAATCTTGCAATGTATTTTTATCTAATTTACTTGATGCCACATGAATTATAAAAGAATCATACAGAATATCTTTACTGAGTCCTATCCCATCTAAAGAAGTTAAATGCTTGGATACCTCATCTAGTATTTTCCGAAAATTAGCATATGTTTCTTTTTGAACACCCTGTACATTCAAAAGTGATTTAAAATGACTATCTAACAAGAACTGTTTTTTGTCGAAACGCTCACACAACAACTCCCAGGACTTTTTAAAAGGCTGCTCAGTGTTATCTATGCCTTCAATAAAGTTAGCCGCGTAGCCTTCTAGCGAGGCTTTTAAATATTGAAACTTTTGGTTATCATTTAATGATTTATTATTAGTAATTGTAGAATTGAAATTGTTCTTAAAATTAATCCATTGCTGAAATTGTCCTGAAAATATCGGTAGCTTTATTTTAGGCAACCACATATTATGAAGAGGGTCAATATTATTATACGAAATGTTTGACTGTGAATCGGAATGTACCTCACTAATAGCATGTGAAACTGATGCTCGCAAATGATCTAAAACGGTTTTCAAGTATGATTGTGTTTTATAAAACCTATTCTGAAATTCTTCTCTCTCTAAAAAATGGTCTTATAATTCATTCTCGCTACATTTTGTCTCTAAAATTGATTGAACTTTTTCAAATTCATTTAATAAATTTGAGTGATTATCAAATCTCAGCTTCACGTCGTTAATATTAGGCAATTCATCACTTGAAGGGGTCTTAAGAGTGTCAATCTATTTTTCTAGTAACGTTAATTTTTGTTCCATAGTACCTCTACTACGTTTAAGAACCCTAAGTTCGTTAATTATAATTGTTTCACTCCCTGTATCTGTCATCTTGACTTTCGATCAGAACTAAGAAATTGGGATGATTTCAACTGATTGCTTAACTAACACTTTTATTGTACTGTAATCAAAACTCGAAAAGTTATAAAAAATTCAATTAACATAGGTCGCAAATACCTTTCGGAAGTATACCTATACCTCCAAACTTGTTAACAACTGAAAACGTCAAATCATATTTCAAACCTATGTCTCAATGTATACAAATTGAACGGCAATTACTCAGTTTGCTTGAAAATTGTCTTCAAATACTCCATTGAAAAATGCTAATAATAAATTTTCGCAAAAAAGGAGATTAAAAGGAATAATCTGACCTGAGTCCGAATTGTACTAACTAGTTGGTCCTGTTCTGGTAGTTACCGCTAGATCGAAACTCTTCGTTAATAACTTGAATTGGACCAGTGAACTTGTCTCGATACTTCACGCCTTGGATCGATTATCACTACGTGTTGGCTTGAAGAAAATCGTCGTAAACTTTTAATTTCAAAACTTGTATCCGACTCGATGGATCAGAAATGTTCATTATTTTACTTTGCTGATTCAATTGTGATTATTTAAAAAGTACTTGAAAAACGGTAAAAACATTAAAATGGAATGTATTACTTTTAAAATTAACAACGGTTTTCCTTTTACAAAATTCATAAAATTAATGAAAACTAAACTTCAAAAATGACAACTCTTAATATTACTGTCTATCGAACACATAAAATTGAACAACTATTAGCTATAAAAAAGTCCGCCAAACCGTTTATGAATGATTCAATATGCTATTTCAGTATATCTACTTACATTCATAACAACCTAGTGACTTGAAAATTTTTGCATTTAGTTGACATGAATTATTATTAGAGGAAAGGAGGCAAATATGGGCTACCCATTTTATTTTTGTTTGTAAAAAAACAAAAAAAAATTCTATTTCAATTCCAAAGCTACCTAACGATAACTACATTAGTTAGTATCAACCTGTTTAAAGTCCACATTGATTAAAAAAATATGTAAATTCATTAATGAGTAAATAATGAAAATGTGCATTTTTGCGCATTTTGAATATAGACTCTTAATATGGGCTACCCCCAAAAATGTGTGATAAATGTATGAGAAATGAGATAGATGCGTGAGAAATATATTTTAATATTTTAAATTGAACAATACATGAAATAAATCAAAACTAATGTCTACTACTTGCAAAAATCACAAACATATTGTTCATTTCCGGCCCCAGCGCACTCGTTATGGGCCCATAAATTGCACATGAAGCACTTTATCCAGATTTCACCGTGGTTATCCTCTGCAAAAGGTGCTTCGCAAAATATACAAGTCACGTCAGCTGCGGCCTTTGGAGACTGGGCATTTGGAAATTCATTGTAGTCGCTATCCTCATCTGCGGGCACATATTCCTCCTCATCCTCGGTGCTCGAATCAGATTCCTTTCTCTGGTTCTTTGTAACCTGCTTGCGTTTCCCCTTTTTTTTATTCCTTTCTTTAATTTGTTTTTCTTTGCCTTCTCCTGTCCCTTTTTTCTTTTCTTTAACCTTGTCAAGAGACTGGAGCAAGTCATTTTTATAAGGTGAAGAGGTTATCACCGAACACTTACTTGGCTTACGCCCACGATTTGAGGTTTTTTTCTTCAAAGAAGGCACAGGAGAAAGAGCATATGGTGTTACCAGAGATGTTCGAGAAGACCCGGACCCAGATGTGGAAGGAGTTGATGGAGTTAACTTCTGAAATAACTTTCTTTTTACGCCATGTTCTGGACAAGGTCCTCTGAAAGGCGTGGCAGACTTTTTATAAAAGCTTGTTGTAGGAATAGCGACTAGCTGTGTATTACCTGCAGAAATAGGAACAAGCTGTGTATTAGTTGTAGGAATATCAACAAACTGTTTGTTAGGCCCAGAGGGAGAAGTGGGAGAATTAGACGATGAATTGCTCTGGTTTGAGCGACGATTAGGTGTTATCTCAGAGTTGGTAGATTTATCGTATGTTGGAATGTCAGAATTTGTAGGTTCATTCGAATTGACACCAGAGGTTGAAGCCACCATCATCTCATCCTCTTCATCACTAGCGTCATCAGGTGCGACTGACGTAGTCTTTTCTGCTTCAATTTCAGCTGCAATGAAATCAGCATCTGAAAATATGTTTTTATTCAATGGATTAATGCCTGTAGCTCGGAAACCATTAACAGCAATCTCTCCAGTTTGGCATTTCAAATAGGCTCTCCCAAAGAGCTCTGACACATCAAATGGACTTAGTGGGCGATTATTGTGGCGTAACCAGACCCTGATCTCTTCGCTGTAGTAAGACTTAAGAACTCCCATGAATGTTTTGTCCAACGGCTGGAGTTTGTGGGTACAATGGGGAGGTAAGACAATTATAGTCACATGATTATCTCTAGCTAAATCTATGATTTGAATATTGCGTGTATGGCTGTAATGGCCATCCAAAATAAGCAGGATTGGTGATTTCTCTGTGGGTTTCACTGTGTCAATAAAATGTTGAAACCATCTTGTAAAAATATTACTTTGTATCCATCCACTGGGGTGCACCTCCATAATGGCACCTGGAGGAGCTCCTCTCATCAGTTGCTGGTTAATATTTTTTCGTGGGAATATCATCATTGGTGGGATGAATTGTCCAGCAGCGCTCATCGCTGCCACGAGGGTTATTAATGAACCCCTTTCAGCAGAAGTTAATGATGCAATTTGTCGTTTCCCCTTTCGGCCTACAACCTGTGCAATCTTGTTTTGTACAACCGTAAGACCTGTCTCATCAACATTGAAGATACGTTCAGGGGGGTATAAATGTTTGTCATTTTCTTTTTCCAGAACATTAAAGAAGGATGCAACATTTTCTTTGCTAAAGCCTCTTGCTCGAGAATACGATGTTCCCGTTGGTCGTCGTACTGATAGCTCTTTATGGCGTTGCAGGAAAAGTCCTAGCCAGGCTCTGCCCGCCATGTTACCTCCAAACGGATGTTTGATGTTGTTCCTGGTAGCTAAAGTGTACGCCATCCTCCTAACGTCTTTTCTGGTTAATCCATGAAATTTAGCTTCCATCTCTAAAATATAACGAACTAACTCGTCTTCTAGATCGTTCCCTAATATAGCTTTACGCCCTAGCTTTATTTGGGCTGCTTCAATTGGCTGTAGCTCTAGCTTTTTTGCAGAACGTTGCAACGTAGAACGTGGGACCTTAAACATTTTTGAAGCTTTTAGCGTACCCATTGCATGCTGCCTGACAGCTATTATTGCACGTTCCATATCTCCCACATTCCATTTTTTTCTTTTTTACCATCTTTCTGCTGTTTGGTTGACATCCTGAAACAATTTTGTAATATATTTTACATAGTTCTAAATATGGGCCACTAGCCCATAATAACAACAAAGGCATAGCCCATATTGCAAACATGCTGGCTTCACACAACAAAAGAGGTTATGTCCAAAAGTAATCAATTTGAAGAAAACTAATTAGCATACATTAAAGGCTAATTATAGGGCTCCAACGTGAAACAGGCGAATTTTTAAAAATATTGTTCATTTTTAAGTAATTGAATTTATAAACTTACCCGAAAAAGTTTTGACACTCACAGTAACTGACAAACACGTATTATAAATTTAAACTATTTTCTACTGTGGCGCCATCTCCACGGTGATCATTTAACTTCCCCAATTACCGTTTGCGATAGTCAGATGTAGAGATCTGCATCGAATAGATGAGAAACCTACCTAGCCCATATTAAGAGACCAGCCCATATTTGCATCTTTTCCTCTACTATCATAAAATATAGTAACTCTAGTTCGCATCCCAACTTTTCTCGACTTAACAATTTATGGCATTGTATGCTAATTAACGGTTAAAATAAAAACTCAGATTTACAAAAATAAAAACTCGTAACTTTATATCCTCTGTGATAACACAGCAATCCGATCGTAAGCGTAGTTATAAGGTAACTCCTACAAGTCGTAGTGGGAGTATTCCGCCATCAAGTGAAGTTCGTTTAGCATAAGTCGAACTGAGCAAATGATTGTTCGTTAGGTTTTATTTTTCTTTCTTATTTTTACGTACAAAATGACGAACCAAATCAATTAATTATGGGTATGGCTTTAGAAATTGGAAGGTACGCAACAATTACTAAATATTATTTGTAATTATTTGGTAGCATATTAATGATATTTTACTTGTGGCAATTTGAATAATAATTCTGACGAATCGGTCCTGCAAGAACCGCCCTCAGATTATTCTGACCATAACCCGGATTTTGATCCTGAAAACCCGGAAACTTCTGCACACAAATTGTTCACAGACGAACACCTTAATTGTTTGTCATTCGAAGAAAAAGAAAACATCGAAAATAAATCTAAAAAATTAAACTAATGTACTGCAAAGAAGAAGCAGATATTTTACCAAGTCCTGAAATATGGAAAACTCACGGATTACGAGATACACCTATGTATATGGAACGTGCTCTTTTATATTGGAAGGAAAATATATAAAATAACAAAACTAAACCGAATGCACGGCATATAACATCTGACAAAACCGACACGCCAAAACCATAGAAAAATAAAAAGGTTAAGAAGAGGAGGAATTTGTTTATGTCGACATGCAGAAAAAAATGCAACATTTTCTGAGAATCTCAGGAAAATAATTTTTAAACATTTTCATAATTCAGATTTTTCTAGGAAAGTATATAGATAGAAATGTAGTGAAATATCGAAAAGTATATGCTGAAAAAAATAAGTAGTTTACAGTTTCGTATAGACTACCATTTATTACTGAAAATTCGTACACGAAGGATACCACAAACCAAAATACAAAACAAAGAATTATGGCAGTTTGTAAACCAATATTTCTAGAGATTTTAGGCTTTAAGGCGGACGGAATTATTACTACTTTTCTTGGAAGAACTTCTAACGACCTATCAGTTCTTAAAAATAAACGTGGAAAATGAAGGAAATTGCAAAAGGAAATTATTCTGAAATAAAAAAACATATATCCATACCACCCGCAGGTAAGCCATTATAATTTTACTCATGCACGTCATAGAAGGTATGTTCCTTCGGATCTAACGATACACCAAATTCACAAAGATTTATGTTCCAAACACAAGTCTGTCAGCAGCTACAGAGCGTATAGGAAAGTTTTCGTCAACGAAAATATAGGTTTTTCAACTCCTTCGCAGGACGAATGTGCCTTTTGCTCCATTTATAAAAACCATGATAATTCTCCGAAAGGCAGGTCTTCGGAAAAAGCAAAGCAGCAAATATCTTCAAATCATCCTTTATGCCCTACCTGTGATAAGTATAAAATATAGAATCAACGATTTACGATTGCAAGACAAATGTACAACCAAGACACATCTAAAGAAAATTGTGGTGCCACCGAATTTTATGAGGTTGATACGCAAAAATTCTCTTCTCACCAAAGATGAATATGAAGAATTCATTCTTCGTCATCCGGCTAGTTGTTCTACATGAGAAATTTGCCTTAAAGCCAGCAGGATTTAACAAATGCATAGTCTGGCACGAAGCCATTATGAGACTGAAAGATGCAAATGTGGCATCGGCTTACTACAATGTTATAATTAAATCAAATGCAATTACAAAACACGTTATCTTTTGGTTGGATAATTTCTGCTCTCAATATAAAATTGGGTTCTATTTACTACTTGTCTTACATTTAACGAAGACTGGGACCCAGAAACAATTACATTCAAGTACTTCGAACATGAACATAGTCTCATTAAAGACGACATGTGCATATCGGCAAAAAATGGAACAAATCAAAAGAAATACTGGATGTTGAAGACCTAGGACAGTTAATTAAAACCTCCAAAAAATTCAATGTTGTAAATTTAAATTGGAATTACCAACAAAGCAACACTTAGTATTGGTATGAATATAAAAATGGAAGAAACTATTCTGAAAGAGCTTTTGCCATTTATGCGACTCAGAAAGCACATTTTTTGGCAAGAATTAGCAAATTCAGATGAGAATGAAGATCTAGGGAAGTCATTTACTGAGATTTGAATTTTTGTTTAAAAAGAAGGGCTTTTATCCGTTATACTATTTAAATGTATTCTTTCGGTATTTCAATCAATAAAAAACTTAGAAGTAATTTTTGTTTTGTTTTATATTGGCATTTAAAATGTAATCTAAAATTCGACATCTAGAAGATCATGAACTGGATGTTCGTAGTTCGCATCCATATAGTTGCCCAAAAATTTCCTCCCAACACTTACTAATGAGTTCCAAGCTCTAAGTTCTTGCGTGATAAGCTTTTCTATAAAATTCATATCATCCAGCAACTTTCTAATTTGTGGTCCAATAAAAATACCCTCCTTCAACTTGGCGTCAGTTAATTGGGGAAAACTTGTTTTTGGTATTTAAATCCTCCACCCTCTTCATGTATAGCCTTCACAAAAATTTTCTTTAGTTCAAGTTTAATGTGAAGCGGAGGCAAAAGGACATTTTTAGGTCTACAAGAGGCACAAACTTAACATTTTTAGATCCCAGTTGAAATTCGGACATTTCCGGTCAACTTTTTTGCCTCGCATAGTATTCATTCACTGCAAAAGGACATTTTTAGGTCTACAAGAGGCACAAACTTAACATTTTTAGATCCCAGTTGAAATTCGGACATTTCCGGTCAATTTTTTTGCCTCGCATAGTATTCATTCACTGCACGACTGGCCAACAAACAAACATATCTGCCACAGGCAGCGGTTGTTTAATATACCTAAAAAATAGGCTTTGTTTAATACGTTCCTTCCATTGTCTCTGAATGGGCAACTGGTAGATGGTTTTGAATTTCCATTATGTAATAACACAGTTTTTAAACTATATTTCGATGAGTCTATGAACAATCGCCATTCACAAGAAGCATGCTTGATATCAAAATCCTGCATTAAAACAACGATATCAGTACATTTTCCAAATTGTAAAATGTAGTAAAAGCAGCATTTTTTTTTCTAGAAGTTTTAATTTTCGTTTCCTTTGCAAGTAAGTTCCACGCCTTAAGACGAGAATCAAAAAGTTCTGACTCTTGCTTTGATAACCCCAAATCACGTACTAAATAATTCCACCTTTCTTGCACAATCGAATGTGTCCTACCCGAACTGGAACCAGGCGTGAATATAAGGTGGCTACACTGTTTCTAGGAGCTTCCTGTAGAACCGTTATTATTTTCATTATTTCCCAAAACAATATCTTGCCAATGCGAAGGTGCTATCGTTACTGGTGAGTCTGCATTTTGAGGAACTGGTCTTATGGCAGATTGCCTGTTTAGATATTCGATTCTACGCTTTTCTCTTTTGGAATAACTTTCAGACTTTTCCATCCAAAAATAGCAATCATCAATATGGTTAGTGAGTTCTTACCATACCACTGAACGAATGACACGCTACAGCCGACACAGCACACATGGGGCACCCACTGTTGTTCTTAACCTCCGATTTACAACACCAAAATACACGAAATAACCCTTTTCCACATTTTCAGGAAAAACTTTGCAACTGCAGCGCATATGACATGTTATTTTTGTCGTGAATTTTTTTCTTTACTACACAGATCCCTTCACCCAACTCAAATGTAAACTAAATAATAGAATAAATAACCCATTCTATACAGTCCAATTTAATAACCCCTCGTAAAATTTACTACCTGCGAACAAAAAAGGATCTAAAGAACATATCGAAAAGTGGTACGTATAGGGCTTTATGAATATTTTTTCTATTATTTGGAAGGTATTACCATAATGAAAATAAACGGTTTCAAATATTAAAACTAACTTATCCACATCTGTGAGATGCCCTGAAGAATATTCATAAATTTTTTTGTAATTTATGGTAGTTTATGGTAATTAATTGTAATTTATGGTAATTTGTGGTAATTTATGGTAATTATGGGTAATTTATGGTAATTATTGGTAATTTATGGTAGTTTATGGTAATTTATGGTAATTTATGGTAATTTATGGTAATTTATGTTAATTTATGGTAATTTATGGTAATTTATGGTAATGTATGGTAATTTATGGTAATTTATGGTAATTTATGGTAATTTATGGTAATTTATTGTAATTTATGGTAATTTATGGTAATTTATGGTAATTTATGGTAATTTATGGTAATTTATGGTAATTTATGGTAATTTATGGTAATTTATGGTAATTTATTATAATTTATGGTAATATATGGTAATTTATGGTAATTTATGGTAATTTATGGTAATTTATGGTGATTTATGGTAATTTATGGTAATTTATGGTAATTTATGGTGATTTATGGTAATTAATGGTAATTTATGGTAATTTATGACAATTTATGGCAATTTATGGTAATTTATGGTAATTTATGGTAATTTATGGTAATTTATGGTAATTTATGGTAATTTATGGAAATTTATGGTAACTTATGGTACTTTATGGTAATTTATGGTAATTTATGGTAATTTATGGTAATTTATGGTAATTTATGGTAATTAATGGTAATTTATGGTAATTTATGGTAATTTATGGTAATGTATGGTAATTTATGGTAATTTATGGTAATTTATGGTAATTTATGGTAATTTATGGTAATTTATTGTAATTTATGGTAATTTATGGTAATTTATGGTAATTTATGGTAATTTATGGTAATTTATGGTAATTTATGGTAATTTATGGTAATTTATGGTAATTTATGGTAATTTATGGTAATTTATGAGAATTTATGGTTTTTTATGGTAATTTATGGTAATTTATGATAATTTAATAATTTTTGTTAAGTTTAGTTAATTTTTGTTACGTTTTTTCACTTTCTTTACATTTTGTTAATTTTTGTTGTTTTTGTCAGTTTTTGTTAATTTTTGTTAATTTTTTTTAATTTTTGGTTATTTTTGGTAGTTTTTGTTAATGTTTGTTAGTTATTTTTGACTTTTGTTAGTTTTTGTTAATTTTTGTTGATTTTTGTTGGGTTTCGTTAGTTTTTGTTAATTTTTGGTTATTTTTGTAGATTTTTGTGGATTTTTGTTAGTTTTTTATACTTTTTGTTAATTTTAATAACTTATTGTCAATTCTTGGTACTTTTTGGTAATTTCAGGTCATTTTTGGAGAAATTTCGGTTTGCTAGTACGATATAGCCTCTGGAGTGTATAACTATGTGCGGAACAGATAGTGTTAATCTTTGAAACCGTTTATTTTTAATATGTTAGCTTTTGATCTATCACAATTGCTAACTATTTGTAACTATCAGGGAAAGAATGGGTAATTTTACCTAATCTTATTATTTCTCCCAATATCAGACGGTGACGGGTTAAGAATATAACCGCTGATTTATCGAGGGATAACTGAAAAAAGTGCTCGGTTAGCCAAGCTTGGAGGCAGTAAATTACGTATCGAAGATCTCTCTTACATTGGTTGCATGCCTTATTAATTATATAGATACAGATGTGATCAGCATACTGAATAATCCTGATTTTCTCATCAAAGAAAATATGAAGATCTAAAGTGAAGACATTAAATAGCAGAGGACTAAGAACCGCTTCTCGTCCGTGGGAACTCATCAGTTCTGACTTGGTGGGACCCCTACCGAGATCCACATCTGGGTATACACATATTCTTACCGTACTAGACTGTTTCAGTAAATATCTTTTAGCGTTTCCTTCGAGAACAGCGAAGGCAACAAATATAATTCGATTATTAGAAGACCATGTATTTTTGGATTATGGAGTACCCAGACGACTAATAGTGGATAACGGATCTCAGTTTGTCAGCAACGATTTTAGAAATTTGATGAAAAGGTACAATGTCACGTTAAAATGTACAGCTTTATACCACCCACAAGCTAATCCGGTCAAAAGGACGCATTGAGTAATTAAAACGATGTTGACCTATTATATAGGAGAGAATCAGAATCACTGGGATACCTATCTGGCCAAAATAATTTGTGCAATTAGATGCGCCAAGCATGATGTGACAGGAGTGACACCCAACTTAATGAACTTCGGACGTGAAATATGTTTGAATGGCATAGATGATAACGAAATTCCTAAGACTCAAGTAACTGCTGAATAAAGAACTTTAGCACTGAATAACCTATTTGGAGATGTGAAGAGACGTCATCAGGACGCCGATGAAAGATCATCAAAGACATACAATCTTCACCACAGAAACGAGAAGTTTACTGTTGGTCAGAAGGTTTACAAACGTAACTACGTCTTATCAAACTCGTCCAAATATTTTAGTGCCAAGTAAGCACAAAAGTACGAGAGACCATTCACAATTACAAAAGTTGTTTCGCCATGGTCTTACGAATTGGAGAATAACCAGAGTCGTTCGGTCGGTATTTGGAATGCGAAGGATATAAAGTCACATCCTCCAGAGGAATAGATTAGTGTCGTAGTATAGTTAGAATTAGTTATTAGGGAATAATTTTTGTTTAGTCTTTGTCAATTAGTACATAAAAGTTTCTTCGAAACTTTATTCTGGTGGAGGTGGTGTTGTTACGAATTAAAAGTAACAGTCCTTAAATTTATTTGTTCAATCACTTACCAGATCATGCCAGAATAAAAAAAATAAATAAAATTGAATCAGATAAAAATGGATTATTTGAAGTATATTCTTTTAATGTTTATATTGTTTATGAGTACAGGTTATAGGTATTAATTGACATAAAATTTTCATGGAACTTATAATTGTGTTAATTAATTCTGAAAATCTAATATGGTTCTATGTCACATATAAGTCTATGATTAGGTACGTTTCAAGGTTAGTCAGGTGATATATTTGAAATTCCTTGGTGTGGAATTTCAACTTCCAACATTTGAACTTTTTTTTTTGGAGTTTTTTTTACATCCTTTCTTTTGGGTTTCTGATTTCAAGCAAGAGCTTAACATTCTAGGATTTCCAGGATTAATACCTAAAAAGAAAAGAAACACTTTTAGTTGTTTTAAAAATTGTATTTCGCTGATGAAAACACTCTCTTCGGAGGATTTGAAAATTTAAACAACTAATAAAATCATCCATCTAGGCCACACAACATCATCGGTGAGTAAACACTGTAACTGACTAACTGATTCACGGTAGGTGACATAGGATTTTGTTGTTTTGGGCCTTTTAGTTCCCACCTTCTTCTTTCTTCCATCATTACATTATCTGTACTTCGTAACTGCATCCCTATACACCAGTCAGCCATCTCTCCAGCACTGAATCACGCAGACAATACACGGATATTGTTTCACAGCAATTCTACCCTTAATTAGAGAAGCACTAGACAATCAAGTAAGGTCTTTCCAAATAATTGTTGGCCTTGAGGACTCCACAAACTTGACATTTACATTTAATAATAATAACATATCACATGAGTTTGCTTATACATACTCGTTGGGAACCAACTGGTAACATTTGGGGTAACTGATTTATTTCTGTTAATCACATCATAAGAGTCAATTGGTGATATCAAAGTATTACTTTTAAACTGTAAAGCATTCTTGTATCTTTACATTTACCCACCCCTATTCTACCGAAAACACATAGCATTTTTCTTGAGCTAGCTTGGGGGGTAATAATATATATATTTGAAGTGTTTACAACAACAATAGAGCAGTTCTTATTACAGATGGTTATGTTACAATATTTTATGATAAATGTATGAAGATAATATGTTTGCCTACAGAAGAAACGTTTTTTTAACATTTACTACAAATGGTATCACGTCTTACCAAGGCAACAGATTCGCTAAGATACGAAATATTTATAATTTTGTATAACAGAGTAAGATGGAATGTATCGGAAGAATTGTAAGTAATAATAATGAGACAGTTGGCATAGATTGCCTTACTTGGCTCACCTCTAATGCAAGGATTAAAATATACAACAAATTTATTTGTCAAATAACCAGTCCTGGTGTTAACAAGAGCATTGGTAACCATATAATAGATTTCGTCAACTACCCAGATAAGAGATTAAAAGACAAATTTTCCAACTCTTTAGCCAGAGAACAGTGGACTACAAGATTAGAAGTAACCATATATAATTATTTCATAGCCTATAACAAAACAGAGGGAATACATTTGCTTAGAAGCTTACTGGAGGTAAGCAAATTTTATTTCCAAAATGCACCATTATACTCTATCTCGTTTGCTAAAATGTGGACAAAGTTGTAAAAAAGTCTGCAAAACAGTTTGCTGTCTTGTATTTAACAATATACTGCAATATGTATACTGGTGGTGGAACAGTAATACGAGGAAATTAACTGGTCTACAGATAAGTTTACCAATGGAACCCAACGCAAGAAAAAAAAGTTGTAAATTATTGTCCTTCTGCATATAGTTTTAACTTCTTACCTACTATTAATATAGAGATCGTAGAAGATACGAATAATAAGAAGAAAACTGTCCGAACCTCTCAAAAATGCTATATTAAGGTTGGAGATATATTCTTTACATACAGGAGCAAGGACGGGTATATACATGTAATATTATACCCAAAGTTCTAAGAAAGAGAGAGTGAACAAAAATAGTAAGCTAATGCCTCTTGTGCTAAAAAGAAGTAACACCAATTTCCCATATGTCTGTATTATCTGTAAAGAAACGGAAATTAGAAATGGAGGAGGAGGAAACAGAATTAAAGAAAAGGAAGATGGGGTATTTAGAAAATACAGCTACCGGTAAAAAGGAATATAGACCGTCCAAGTGGATGTGGAGAGGGTTAACGTCGTTAAAAATTTGTAAAACAACGATATCATTAAAAGTTTTTATTAGAATATTAATACAGGTTTAACAAAACGTATACACAAAATACAACTCTTCCTTTGTTTCTGTCGAGTGTATGTTTTAACACGTCAATTTTTATTTTGATCCTTTTATCTAAGCCTATTTCTTCTAATTCTTGTTCTAACCAGTAATTCGAAAGGTAAAAAATATTTATATTGTCTAGTTTTAATATGTACCGGATTCTACCTCTATGCATAACTTCTTTAATTCCAGATATTACCACTTCTGTACCTTCTGCAAATTCTTCTGTCGATGACAATACCTAAATTAAATGCTATCCGCAATTCCTTGCATTGTAACGACGTTGAACCTCTCCACATCCACTTGGACGGCATATATTTTTCCATGCGTCTGTTTATAATTGCAAGTTTTCGATTTTGTTAAAAACATGGAATTGGTTCCTGCAAAACACAGTGTTAAAGCTAAACAGCCATTTTTTCTTACTAAGGTAACAACCCGCTTGCCATTGGAACAAGAGAAGTAGTCGTAGAAGATTTGGAAATTATTAAAAGGAAACATAAAGAACCTGTTTGCATTCCATACGAAGTAGAATTGGCGAACGTTCAACTCGACAGGCTACTTAAAGAAATGTCAAATTTATTGGAGCAACTCCGGAAGGAAGATTACTACCTAATGGACCTGGACATAACGCAAGATTTTTGCAAGAAGTTTTAACAAAGAAGAAATGATTAACTATTTAACAAACAACTTTAACTTTTGCATCCAAGAAAAGTACAAAGAAAGGTGCAACGTTATTGTAAACAACGATAAAACAGTTGGTATAGATTGCCTTATTTGACTCACATCTAATGCAAGGCTTAAAATATATAACAAATTTATTCGTCAAATAATCAGTCTTGGAGTTAACAAGAACATTGGAAGCCATATTATAGATATCGTTAATTACCCCAGACGCAAGATTAAAGGAAACTCTCTCTTCTGCAATAGCCAAGAAGCACGGCATTACTAGATTGGAAGCTACGATATATAACTACTCTATTGAAAATTTCCATGTAGAATGCTAGTGCCCTAATGGCATCTTGATGTCGACATCCTGTATATTGATCGAACGTCGTAGTGACGTATCTAACATAATACCGTTTGTTCAACTTAAATCCGACCAATAGTAGCAGAGTTCCCTTATGACATATTTATGTCGACACCCTGTATATTCATCGAACGTAGTAGTGCCTTTTGACATCTTTATGTCGACACCCTGTATATTGACCGATCGATGTATTGACCTATTGTTTTTTTTTCGATAAAAATGCATCTTATTGGTATATATATATATATATATATATACACATATGTTAAATTTCTTAAATTTCTATAGAAAATTAAATACATACATATTTTCTACTATTGCGTAAGACAGACGCTTCGAGTGCCTCAGGGCGGACTGGTTTTTTATAACAGGAAGGTAACTGCAAAGTATTACTGAATTTCATTATCTCAATTGAAATATGGGGATTTATTATATATTTCTTTAACATTAAATAAGGACAAAAGTGGAAAAAAAAATGTAAAACAACGATATCTTTAAAAGTTTTTATTAGAATATTAATACAGGTTTAACAAAACGTATACACAAAATACAACTCTTTCTTTGTTTCTGTCGAGTGTATATTTTACCACGTCAATTGTTATTTTAATACTTTAATCTAAGTCTATTTCTTCTAATTCTCGTTCTAACCAGTAATTCGAAAGGTAAAAAACATTTATATATTGTCTAGTTTTAATATGTACCGGATTCTACCTCTATGCATAACTTCTTGAATTCCAAATATTACCACTTCTGTACCTTCTGCAAATTCTTCTAGTCGATGACAGTACCTAAATTTAATGCAATCCGCAATTTCTTGCATTGTAACGACGTTAACCCTCTCCACATCCACTTGGACGGTCTATATTCCTTTTTAACGGTAGCTGTATTTTCTAAATACTCCATCTTCCTTTTCTTTAATACAGAAATATGGGGAAATTGGTGTTACTTCTTTTAGCACAAAAAGCATTAGCTCACTTTTTTTGTTCACTCTCTCTTTCTTAGAACTTTGAGTATAATATTACATGCATATACCCGTCCGAGCTCCTGTATGTAAAGAATGTATCTCCAACCTTAATATAGCATTTTTGAGGGGTTCGAACATTTTTCTCCTTATTATTCGTATCTTCTACGATCTATATATAATTTATAGGTAAGAAGTTAAAACTAAATGCGGAAAGACAATAATTTACTACTTTTTTTTCTTGCGTTGGGTTCCATTGGTAAACTTATCTGTAGACCAGATAATTTCCTTGTATTACTGTTCCACCACCAGTATACATAATGCAGTATATTGTTAAATACAAGACAGAAAACTGTTTTGCAGACTTTTTTACAACTTTGTCCACATTTTAGCAAACGAGATAGAGTATAATGGTGCATTTTGGAAATAAAGTTTGCTTACCTCCAGTAAGGATCGACGGTCTTCTAAGCAAATGTATTCTCTTTGTTTTGTTATCGGCTATGGAATAATTATATATGGTTACTTCTAATCTTGTAATCCCCTGTTCTTTGGCTAAAGTGTTGGAAAATGTATCTTTTAATCTCTTATCTGGGTAGTTGACGAAATCTATTATATGGTTACCAATGCTCTTGTTAACACAAGGACTGGTTATTCGACAAATAAATTTGTTGTATATTTTAATCCTTGCATTAGAGGTGAGCCAAGTAAGGCAATCTATGCCAACTGTTTCATTATTATTATTTACAATCACGTTACAATTCTCCAGATACATTCCCTCTTACTCTGTTATACAGAAATATAAAAATTTTCTATCTTAGCGAATGTGTTGCCTTGGTAAGACGTAATACCATTTGTAGTAAATGTTAAAAAAAAAATTTTTCTTCTGTAGGCAAACATATTATCTCCATACATTTATTATAAAGTATTGTAACATAACCATCTGCAATAAGAACTGCTCTATTGTTGTTGTAAAAATATATATTTGTTTTTTATTGTTAATGGTAATGGGGTGCTGGCCCTAGACAAGTAAGTCTCTCCAGGTATAATGTAACACTTTTGTATAATTCGAACATTGTCTCTGTTCTCCTTTCTTCTTCTATAATCTCTATATGGTTAACAGGAGAGGCTATTAAAGGTGCATGCAGAGAGGATGTAATTTATAACCTTCTTCCTTGCGTCGATTTCTTTTAGTAGTAAATTTATTTGTATTCCCGTCAACTTTCTTGTATTGTTGTTACCCCAATAAACATATTGCAACATATTGTTAAACACAAGACAGCAACTGTTTTGCAGACTTTTGACAACTTTGCCTACATTTTTGAAATCGACACAGAGTATAACGGAGAATTCTGGAAGTACAATTTACTATCTTGTAGCAGAGTTATGCAATCTTCTAAAGGAGTATAGCCTTCTACATGGAAATTTCCAATAGAGTAGTTGTATATCGGGTGGATAATGTAGGCTGACGACGATAGATAGCAAGACGTGGTAATTGTATTACCGACACCTGGTGGATAATGTAGGTTTACGACGATAGATGGCAAGGTAACTGTATTGCCGACATCTGGTGGATTATGTGTTTTGGCCAATCAGACACGAGGACGCCAACCAACCAACCAGAGAACAAGTCCAATCCGATAATAATTAGGGTTTACTTCCGCTACACAAAATTTCGTGGGGTTTGCTATGTTAGGTTATCGCCATTCGACCTTCCGGTGACGTCACGGCGAGATGGAAGATGACACAAGGTTAACTGTATTTAGGACACGTGGTGGATCATGTAGGTTGACGCCGACAGATGGCAAGACAAGGTAACTGTATTACCTACACCTGGTGGATAATGTAGGTTGACGACGATAGATGGCAAGGTAACTGTATTGTCGACATCTGGTGGATTGTGTAGTTTGGCCAATCAGACACGAGGACGCTAACCAACCAACCAGAGAACGAGTTTAACCCGATAATAATTTGGGTTCACTTCCGCTACACAAAATTTCGTGGGGTTTGCTATGTTAGGTTATCGCCATTCGACCTTCCGGTGACGTCACGGCGAGATAGAAGATGACACAAGGTAACTGTATTTAGGACACGTGGTGGATCATGTAGGTTGACGCCGACAGATGGCAAGACAAGGTAACAATATTACCGACACCTGGTGGATAATGTAGGTTGACGACGATAGATGGTAAGGTAACTGCATTGTCGACATCTGGTGGATTATGTAGTTTGGCCAATCAGACACTAGAACGCTAACCAACCAGAGAACGGGTCCAACCAGACACCAGGACGCTGACCAACCAGAGACGAGGATGCCCCGACTGGACTCATCCTCGTGGGGTTTGCTCCTTTTACAACCCTGTACACCCTAATATTTTTACGACTACACGCTGTATAATATTTTACGACTACACATCGTTGTAGTGACGTACCTAACATAATACCGTTTGATTTATTTGTACGAAGACATGCTGTTTAAAATTCAATAATATTTTTTCTCCTATTTTTTTCACTCCACCGTATATTGTTCACTTTTACTCCAATCTGGTAATGCCGTGCTTCTTGGCCAATGCAGAAGAGGAAGTTTCCTTTAATCTTGCGTCTGGGCAGTTGACGATATCCATAATATGGTTTCCAATGCTGTTGGTTAATCCAGGACTGGTTATTTGACAAATAAATTTGTTGTATATTTCAAACCTTGCATTAGATGTGAGTCAAGTGAGGAAATCTTTGCCAACTGTTTTATCGTTGTTTACAATAACGTTGCACTTTTCCTTGTACTCTTTTTGGATGCAAAAGTTAAAAGTTGTCGGAAAATTTGGTATTTCTTTAAGTAGCCTATCAAGTTTAATGGCCGTGAATTCTACTTTGTATGGAACGCCTACAGGTTCTTTATGTTTCCTTTTAATAATTTCCAAATCTTCTCCGACTACTTGTGTTCTTAGTAAGAGGAAAGACAGCTTAGCCTTAACACCGTGTTTTACAGAAACCAATTCGCCAAATTTTCCACGTATATAACTATTAAAAGAACCACATATTTCTTTTTTTAACAAGTTAAGAATTTCCATCACAGTCCTCTAAGCCGCATAACTTTACAATCATTATGTTGTCACGAAATTGGTTCTGTTATTGGTATAAGTCCATCTTCCAGCGCGTGTGATCGACGTCAATCTGACCAATAATAGCAGAGATATGTGCCAGTGCCCTAATGGCATATTTTTTTCGCACATCCTGTATACGATAATAATCTAACAAATATATTAGCGTTTATTTGACTTCAATCCGACCAATAATAGCAGAGATATACGTTAGTGCTCTAATAGAATCTTTTTTTTGTACATACTGTTTACGATAATATTCTAACAATCCTAATGCCGTTTATTAGACTCCAATCCGTCAAATTATAACAGAGATATGGGGAAATGCCTTAAGTACGTGCGCATAACGTTGAAATGTGTCTTTTACGGCCTATCTTGAACGGAAAACATGCGCAGTATACGGAAAAAGTAGCTTCGCTACCCCAATCACCCACGGCCGTTTTGGATATATGTTAGTGCCGTTATGGCGATGACGACGACGACGACAGATGGCAAGACAAGGTAACTGTATTACCGACACCTGTTGGATAATGTAGGTTGACGACGACGACGACAGATGGCAAGACAAGGTAACTGTATTACCGACACCTGTTCGATAATGTTGGTTGACGACGACGACGACAGATGGCAAGACAAGGTAACTGTATTACCGACACCTGTTGAATAATGTAGGTTGACGACGACGACGATAGATGGCAGGGATTTGACGGATGACACATACGACGGAACGCACATACGGCACACACGTCACATAGGACAGATGAGACATTTGACGGATGACTCATACGACGTAACGCACATACTACATATACGTCACATATGACGGAACGCACATACGGCACATACGTCACACATGACAGATGAGACATTTGACGAATGGCCATACGGCACATACGTCACATATGACAAATGAGACATTTGACGGATGACACATACGACGGAACGCACAAACGACACATAGACAAATCATGGAGAATATGAAATCACAGAACAGGCTTACGACACATTTGACAGTTGACACACGTGGCGGGGTTGACAGATGACACACAAGACACATCGTCATGGGACACATGAGAGTCGACACAGAACATAATATGGATATTACTGTTGACAGATGACACGACACTTATGGCATATGGTACAGAACACATGACTGTTGACACATTTGACAGATGACACATTTGACAGATGACACATTTGACAGATGACACATGTGGCAGATGGCAGATGACAGCTACGCCAGAGGGCGTGGCCTGTGACGTCACACCCCCTCCTAAAACGTGGGTAAAGTAACCCACTATCTACTGGAGTGCAACAAATAACCAATTTTATGATTGAATATTGTTCAGGACATCTCAAAGATGAACCCTATTGATTTTAGCTCACAATAGCCAGTACAACGGATGCTATGGTACTTGAAGTACGACAATTTTGCCATTTTTGAGTTATTTCAGTTTGTTAACACGATACAGCCTCCGGAGTGCAAAAAGTCACCAATTTTATGATAGAATATTATTCAGAACATCTCACAGATGAACCCCATTGATTTTCAGCTCACCACAGCCAGTACAACAGGTGCTATAGTACTTTAAGTACGACAGTTTTGTCATTTTTGGAGAAATTTCAGTTTGTTAGCACGATACAGACTCCGGAATATATACGAGTGACCAATTTTATGATTGTATATTATTCAGAGCGTCTCAAAGATAAACCCTATTGAGATTTAGTTCACTTAAGCAAGTACAACGAGTGCTATGGTACTTGAGGTACCAAATTTTTGTCATTTAGTACAAGTGACAAGTGACCCATTTTATGATTGAGTATTGTTTAGGGCGTCTTATGGATGAACCTTATTGATTTTTAGCTCACCAGAGCTAGTACAACGGGTGCTATGCCACATTTTTGTCCTTTTTGGAGAAATTTCGAGTTTAATACGATACAGCCTCCGAAGTGTATACAAGGGGCCAATTTTATAATTGGATATTCTTCAAGGTGTCTCATTCAAGGTGTCTCACAAATGTACCCTATTGATTTCCAGCTGAATATAGCGAGTACAGCGGTTACTATCAGACCAGATATACTGCATTTTTGGTTACTTTTGGAGAAATTTCGGTTTGTTAACACGATACCTCCCCGGAAGTCTATACAAGTGACAATTTAATGATAGAATGGTAATCAGGGCATCTCATAAATGCGGAAAAGTTAGTTTTAATCTTTAAAACCGTTTATTTTTATATGTATTAATTGTTTTTATTGGACTTTATTTCATTTACTACTACTACTCTAGATAATATAATAGGAAAATTAGAGAACCAGCTACAAGGGATGAAGAAGTACCGAATCTGCCTGTTGAACACCGGATTCTCCTCTAAGGGTTGAGGAGTTATAAACCTGAATTTCCTAGGAAAGAGGCGACGTTGCTGAATCTAAGAAGCGTTCCCCCACTTACGACAACGGAAAGAAACTAGTTGCGACCCGGCATTTTCATCTTTTCAACCTATACTTTCCAACTATAACATTTAATTGTTTATTAAGTTAATGAAGTTCCACTTTCTTAAATTGTTCAATTATTTTTTTAAACTGAGTGAATGTAAACGACGAGCATTCGGTGTGTATATGTTGATTAATATGCTCGTCGTTTACATTCACTCAATTTACATCTAGTGTGTACACCATACCCACAGACGGTTAATTTTTCAAAACTACTTTTATGCGAGTGAACATAAAATTGCCATAAATGTAAATGAATCATGCGTAAAGTAGATGTCTATTTAGGCCCGCATAACCTTACGATTTTGTTCAATATAGTCAAAGAAACGCATCTTATCATTAAATCCATATCAGTTTTTAAGATTGTATTGTATGATTTGGTTATTTTCGATTCCATTCTGAGGTGCATCCAGTGGTTTATTTGTATTATTAGATTGTAGGTATATCTAAATCGTGGGGAGGCGATTCGCCGCCCAATATTTCACCCATTATTTGAATATAAAAATGAAGGATTAAATTTAACCAACTATTCAAATTGGAAATCTACTAACCAAATATTATTAATAATAAATATCACTTGTCTGAAGATAGTAAGACCATTTTTGTACACAACCGCTCAGTTCTAATGATCGGCCACAACTGCTGTTGATCATTTATTCAGTATGATCATCATCCAGAACGTCATTGATAAAAATGTCCTCATCTATTGCATGTATTTGAATAGTTCAAACATTTTGTAGGTTACAAAAATGTAGATCGTCATGTTGGTTTCGACCTGGAAGAAGCAAGGTTAACATTGAAAGAATTGGCTGCTTTGCATTCCGTACCGTTAGGAATAAAAATGAAGAAACCAGACCTATTTCAAAAAGATATAAGGCCACATTTGAACGTAAACTGTGAGACCGACACGGGATTTTCAGGAATATTTATATTTATATCAGATATTATTCGAATCTGATAAATGTGCAGCTGCCGTTGCCAAGGTAACTATTTATATACTTTAATATGATCCACTCGATGTTGTACAATAATATGAAGAGTTGCCATTCCAAAGGCAAGTCTGCATTTTTGAATTTTAGTTCATTTCAGAATATACTCAAAGGATTAATAGTTGAAAATTGTTGAATTGCATTTGAGGGTAGCAAATAATTGAAAATTACCTCAAAAATTTATTTCAGAAAATTTCTCAAAAACATGAGAAGATATGAAAAAAGTCTCAAACAAAAATTGTAGAAATTAAAATTTCCTGACATTTTAGTATGTTAGAAGAAAACCAGCTGCGCCATTGTTTTGAGAATAGTTTCATAGGATAAAGTAAGACCTTTTTCACTCGACTATATTATTCATAAATTTGTTATTCAGAATTTCATTGAAAAATCGCTTTTTTAAGTTTTGTGCTTATATAATTCAAATTTTTGGGGTTATCGGGACGGCGTTCAAAGAAATATTGTGAAGAATAAAATCACAAAGAAAATGAAGGTCGAACAACTCGATCGGGCGTTAGTTTTTAATAATAACTTCATATGTGCGAAAAGCAGGCACAATCCGATGCACAGTGTTCGATCTGTGGCCATCTGAATTTTTTACTAATCGATTTTCCAGCAGGCCTGAATACGACAGGTATGGTCCGATTTCATTTTACGAAAACGATATCGTAAGTAGAATTTTCATACTTCCAAACGTTCATCTTGGTTTTACGGTATTCTTCTCCTTTTTATTTCAGTAGGACCCTGTCCTGTTCAATTCCGAATATTAAGCCTCCTACTGAGCTCTTCTTGAGACACTGAGCTCCTCCAGCTCTCATACTATCTTTTTGGTGGTCTGCCTTGTGGTCTCCGTGTGATATTCTTGTTTGTAACTAAGATCATTAATTCCGAATATTTAGCCTCCTCCTGAGCTCTTCTTGTGACGCTCAGCTCCATCTCTCATACTATTTTTTTGGTGGTCTGCCTAGTGGTCTCGATGTGATATTCTTGTTTGTAACTAAGATCATTAATTCCGAATATTTAGCCTCCTCCTGAGCTCTTTTTGAGACGCTGAGCTCCAGCTCTCATACTATCTTTTTGGTGGTCTGTCTAGTGGTCTCCGTGTGATATTCTTGTTTGTAACTAAGATCATTAAATACTCGCGGGCATCAATATTTCTATATATATGTAGAGACGCCAATGATTAATTGAAATAGAAGAATTAATCTAAAATCAATCGATTTATTCTATCTGTTACTTGAAAGTGACATACATTAATATAACCTCAAATTTTAAAAATGCAAAGAAAGTACATGTTTTATATGAATATTTATTATTTTTATGGTTTCTTTGAGGTGTTTTTTGTAATATAGACGAAATTTTATTTAGAAATATTGATCGTCCAACCGTTTAAAAGTATAATTTGGTTTCATTCGGTTAATCGTTGAATTGCTGTAAAATGAACGATTATTCTTCTATTTCAATTGATCTTTGTCATCTCTACATGTATACAATGCGAGGAATATTCTTTGGTAACATAAGGTTCTAATAATGAGTCCATAAGTGACATTGTGTTAAAAAGAAACAAGTATATTCAGTGTATCACCTATTTTCTTTCACAGGTTATCATAACATGCCAAAGAAGTATCGATGCACAAATTGTTAAATTGTTTTTCAAATATTACTCCAATAATCATAAAGATTCAAAAAATAGGTTGAAAATTAGTTGAAAAATAGTTTACTTTTTGAAATAATTTATTATAGCACCTCAATAATCAAATACTGTACATATTTTTTAGTTATGAGTGTAAACTGCCTACGCTCCTAATGAAATGATTTCGTCTGGAGCCGTGCTTCTTCTATTTTCAATATACATGTTAAAAGTATAAGTGCCCAGTAATTCTATCGTAAAACAATAATCGCACTATAGTCAACGGGAAAATGTAAGAAGTGCATGGCATTACCCGTGTGTTAGAGAGAGGCATTGTAAGATAGACAATCTTAAGTCGGCGTATATTATTACAGTTGAAATAAGGATACTAGAATATGCGGATACGAAACGCGCGTTTCAGAAAGAAACACATAGATTCAGTGCATTACACTTTTTCTCTAATAGGATATCATAGCCAAGCAAAAGTGTAAATATAACATACGAAAACGAAACGCACGAGCGCCTCTCGTGGGCTGTACTTTTGAATTGCCATAGGTCCGAAGTTTAACTATACGTTACTATATGTTTCCTAATGAGGAACGATCTTTGTAAATATTATAAAATGAGCATGCAGATACACCAACAAGTGGAAATTGTAAATTGGTATTACCAGGGTAATTCAAATCAAGAAATAGCAGAACATTTGTTTATTGTAACATTCGAAAATACCCAAATAATTAGAAAGAAACAAGTGAGAACGGTAATAGAAATTTTTTAAGAACATGGATGTATGACTCCTACAAAACAAGGACCGCGTACACAAAATCGTCAAATCCAACCTGAAAAACAAGAAAGAGATATTTTGATCTGTACACGTGTGGAAAATAATCCCCATTCAATCGTTTGAGTTGTGCTCGACAGCTCGGGCACTTGACCTGAGTCATTCTACCCTTCCCAATATTATCAACTTTCACTCCAAAAATTTCGTGCCCTCGATATAGGCCACTAGCTTATTTGGGAAAATTTTGAGCAGTTCCGATGGTTGTATTGTTTCCTGCATGACTCCTTCTTACATAAGCAGAGTATATGAATAGGTGTTCCATCCCTTAGTCCGCATTTCCTACAGATACGTTCACAGACTTCTCCCATTTTGTATAAATATTTCCCTAGGGTACAGTGTCCAGTAACCAAATCGGTAATCGTCTTCAAGTGTCTCTTGCTCAGTTTGAATAAACTTATTGAGAGTTCTTTGTTCACATTTTCCAGTAAGTTTTTTGTGTGAAGGTGACCTTCTGTCAACCTCCATTTGATTTGGTGTTCCTTGTGTAGCCAGTTTCGGATTTCCCATCTTATGTAATCCCTTGTGATTCCACAGAACAGTTCCGGACATATGAAGTATACTTTACAACCTAGTTTAGCTAGCTAGTCCGCCAGTTCATTGCCTACAATCCCTTCATATCCCGGCACCCGTACTAGAGGCACTGTGTTGTCTCTTGCCAGCTTGTTAAGGAACTCTCTACATTTTTTAACCAGTCTAGATTCCGTGGTTGGATTATTGATAGCTTTCAGCAGTGCCTGACAGTCAGTATATGTTTCATTATTATATCCAGTATAACCTCTCTTGATGTTTTCCTCAATACAGACTACAGCAGCAATTATTTCTGCCGGAAATACAGACGTATATCTACCAAGGCTAAACAACATTTTCTTCCTAGGTCAATTTATACCAGCCCCAGTGATGTCGTTTGTTTAAGATCAATCAGTAAACCAGATCATATCTCCAGGATTTGCCGAGGTCAACACTTGTTGCCTAGATGGTATAATCGCTCAGTGAATATATTCTCTGGTATCATACTATCCAGACCTATTTGAAAGTTCGGTTGATCTAGTATCGATCCAGTTGTATCGGTATGACCTCCACGGACATTGTTGGGGGTCCACATGCCTCACGATTTCAGTCTGGGCATCGCCATCATTGCCTCTACCGTCACAAAAAGTTCCAGAGGAAGAAGGTCTATAAGGACTTCCATTGATGATGCCCCCGTGCTGTTCATTGTCCAGGTATTACCGAGGAGAGCTTGTCTTTGGATTGTAGTTCATTTATTGTCTACTGTGGACACTTCTGTTCTCCACCAAACGATCGTTCCATAGGTGATCGTTGGTCTAATCACTGTTGTGTAATCCCAGTGTACCACCTCAGGTCGTATTCCCTTAGTTATGCCCATAACTGTTCTGCATTTCCAGAACAACTTGGTTCCCTGGTAGTGTTGTAGTAGTTTTTTCCAGGTGTGTCCACCTATTCAATTTAGAATCAAGTGTCACTCCCATATATTCCACCTCTTCGGATATTTCTAGTTTTTCTCCGAACAGTTGTACGCTGTACCGCGGAAGAGCTCTTCTATTCGTAAAAGCAACTAGTTTGGTTTTCTTTGGTTTGACTGTAAGGTCTTCTATACGGCACCAGTCTTCCACAATTCGTAGTGCTTCTTGTGAGACATTCGCAACTTCCTCCGTGAGTTTCCCCTTGGTGACAATCACTAGGTCGTCCGCGAAGCCCTGCGACCATAGGTCTTGATCATTTAGCCTGCAGATCAAGTCATCCAGAATTAAATTCCACAACTGTGGTGAAGGTACTCCACTTTGAAAGGACACCCTTCAGTCGTCCTGACGGTATACGTTGTAACACGCATGTGTGCCGATATTCTCCTATGCTCAAGCATGGCTCTTATCCATCTGCATGTGGTATTGATTATCCTCTATAGTCGTATACCTGCTTAACGAAAGATTTTGATGTTTATCCGATAACGATTCGAATTTTATTAAAATAAAGGGCTATAGTAGTTTTTTTTAAAATGGCTTTGGATAGCCTGATCCATTCAGCCACGAATTTATTGTACAGCTTGTTTCAATAGTTAGCATATGAGGATAGGCATAGTATATAGTTATATTGTTCAAGTATCAACTTAACGATGGGTCGTAGTAGTGGATACATTACAACAGGATTACACAGGGACACTTTTCACGCTAAAGTGCCTCTCATACCGACTTTATAACAGACAAACCGGGCAACGGATAGAAGGTGAAATGTATAACATAGGGATAGACACGAGGAACAAGACTGAACAGATCTACACTGAAAAAGAAACAGACATTCAAAACTAAACTTTTCTTTTAGTCCTTTTTAAAAACTATCATATTATGTGGTTTAGCCTAGGATTTCGCCGAGAGAGATAAAAAGCTGTATCTTGATTCTGAGGGAGCGGAATCCGTTCTTTTACAAGGGATTTCATCAAATACTTAACTGCATTGTCATTATGTAAGCAGCCAAACATCCAGTGATTGATGTCATTATTATTGCCGTCGCAATCACAAAATTACGATTTACTTGAATTGAATCTGTGGAGGTACGCTTTTTCAGTGGCAGGATTAAAAATACAGCTGACGAACATGGAGTAGATGTCTCTATTGGGATAACTTTTTGCAGCAAAAGGCTCAATAAGTGAAGCAGGGTGGATTTTGGTATAAATATTATTGCTTCGATTGAAGAAGGAGTACCATTCCATAGCCCACTTTTGCTTCAAACATTGTCTACGTATTGCTATTAGATCACTTCTATCTAGCCAACTGATTTCTTCACCTTTTAAGATCGCTTCTTTAGCAAAGTAATCTATTTTAATGATACCAAAAATACCATTGTGTCCCTTTACCCAAATGAAATAAACAGAACTATCTATTCCGTGTAATTTTAGTGGATTTTCTAAAAATTTTACAACGAGCCCATTCTTGTGAAGCTGATTATGTAAGTTTTCTATAGCAGATAACGCAGACTTTGAATCAGATATGACTAGAACTTGCTGATCAGTTATTTGTCCTTTACCGGCCCATTCTAGAGCTTGGTATATTGTCAATAGTTCTGCAGAATATATAGAAAAATGCTGGTTCAACTTGATCATTAGATATTCTTCGTAGTTTTGGATGTATGCAGCACAACCGACTCCTAATTTTGACTTCAAACCATCAGTGAAAATCTTGCATGGTTTTTCAAACTATCCAAGCAGTTCATGAAGAGCAATGGGGTTATTACCGTCAAAAGAAGGAAAGCAAACCTTGGCCTGGTAATATGAGATATCAAATGAGGCTTGATAGAATGTATTTTCCGCTGAAGTCTCTAAATAGGAGGAGACATTGAGATATGCTAAGGTTCATGATGGAGAATTTTTATTGTGCCACCAATTATCAACTAAATTAGACTTAGATATGTCAGATCTTTTTCGCAATAGTTTAATCTGATTGTTAGCTTGACATTTAAGGATAAACTTCTCATCTAAAAATATTCGTCTCAAATGCAGGGGAAGCTCCGTACATTCAGCTAACAGATTTTCTGTGGGTGTCGATTTGAGTGCACCCAAAACCAACCTCAGGGCTTTATACTGAATTCGATCTAGTTTTTTCAGTCGAGTGTTCGTGGCAGACCCATATAGGAAGCAACCCTAATCAAGAATGGATCTAGTATAAAGTAGAAGTAGTAGTAGTAATAAAGAAAGTTTTTTCCTTGATTTATGGGGTAAGTCAAGTAAATGAGCGTTGGAATTTTTTTTGCACGATAGAACATTAAATTGACTTTAGGGTAAGTACCCCATAGATATAGATTAATTGCTTTAAGAACCTTCAAGCTCGTCTTACATTTAATTAAACATTTATTGATGTTAGTGTTTTTAAATGAAACTCAAGGTCTCTAGTTATTGATGTGTTAATACCTTGTAAGTTTAGTATCCAGTGTAATACCAAGATAGGTAAAATGATTATGCACAGGTATACTTAGGTTACTTATCATTACACTGGATAGGATCGGCAAACGATGTCGAGTAAAGAATACCACAGTGGACTTATTCGGGGTAAGATCAAGTCCTTGATTAAAAAAATATTCTCTAGTACTATATATAATTTGTTTTATAGAATCAATACATTGATCATGAGAGTTTTTTATGGTATAAAAACAGAAATCGTCTGCATATTGTAAGATGTCGCAATTAATGTCCATTCCATGAAGGTCCATGGTGTATAAATTGAACAAAAGAGGGCTAAGAACAAAGCCTTGAGGTAAGCCTTGATGAACTACTCTTGCGCCGATCAATCTATCGTTGGATGACATTGTCATAAGTGCCCGAAATGTCAAGAAATAAGGCAGATAGATAACTATTGCTTGAGTAAGTCAACTGGATATCAGTTGTTAACTGCGAAAGACAGTCGATAGTTCTTTTTTTTCTCCGGAAACCAAACTGGGATATCGGAAACAAATTTCTGTTTTCACACCACCATTCTAGTCTAGTTTTCATGATTCAGAGGGGTCGTTAACTTTGGATATAGGAATAACCAGGCATTGTTTGAGAGAATCGCCTTTAATATGTTGTTATATATTTTGCAGAGATAGTATTTGGCAATTACGGGGAGATTTGCTAACATAAGATAGTTTATCCCGTCAATACCGGGAGATGTATTATTTGAAGTTTTGATATTTGCTTCAATCTCGTCAAGTTGATAGCAGTTAGCAAAAAGTGAGAATCAATGTGGTTGTTCGGAATTTTTATAGTTAGGTGTGCATAATCAGGAGCAATTTTTATTAAAAGTCGTTCTATCGAAGACTCATCAATAGCGGTATACTCTTTGCGACCCTGAATCTTATTTATTCTTCTACTAATGTCTGAGGGGGGAGTTTGTCTGTTAAGAGTAGATCAGTATCTTGCCCAGCTAGATTTGGCTTTTGAACGGAAAGTGCGTTTACAGATAGCTTGATGTCTCTTATACTCGTTAAAATTTGGAAGAGTTAGATTGGATTTGTATGCTTTGAAGGCATTTTTCCTTAGAGTCGAAGCAGCAAGGCACTCGTCATCTCACCATGGTGGAGTTTTAACATGCTTGGTTGAGGGTCGGATTAACGTACATGATTTGTTCGCGGCATTTATTATCGATTCTAATAAGGATAAAACCATTCCATTGGTACTATGTAGAGTTGGTTCCGGTGTGAGAGGTTGTTCTATGGTGAATCTGAATTAATCCTAATTAGCATTAGACATCGACCACTTAGCTGATGATATTAACATCATATTTTAAATCTTGATATCATTGATAGAAATTCGGATGGAAAAAAGATCAGATCCATGTGTATCTGGCAGGACGGTCCAGTCAAAATATGAACATAAGCTGCCGATAACTAAATGAGGAGAAGAATCTAGAGCTTCTACTAATATACTGCCTTCCGGGGAACTCGATACTGACCCCCACAAGCCATGATGTGCATTAAAATCACCAGTGACAATACAGTCAAACTTAATTTGCGAAAAAAGATTAACGTAATCTTGCGCTGTTATTCTAACTTTTGCCGATCGGTACACACTCAATATCGAATACTTTCTCTGATCAATGCTAATATTTACACCGCAAACTTCCAAGTTTGGATTAAAATTATGAACAAATGAAATAGGTTAGTAATTAATATTATTCGATAAAAGGATGACAACACCACATATCCCCTACTTCTGCTTCTGCACACTACACTAGTTATTGAAACAAACAGTATCTGAAGGTTTGCACCAGCTTTTCGATATAACTGCTATATCAAAATGTTCTTCCAATAGCAATTGATGTAAAGAGTATTTGTTAGCGTTTAGCGATCGAATATTCCACTGAATAATTCTAATGCTTTTAGAAGCCATTTTTATTATGCAAAAATGTTATTAACCATTTCTTTAACTTTATTTTCAAATTGAATTTCATTAACTTTAAAGTTAGTAGCTAGATTTGGGAAAGCATTAGCAAAATTTTGAAAGCTTTCTTTTATTAAGATTCTAATAAGGTAGCGCTGAGCTGGGTTATGAATTTATTGAACTCATTTGCAGGTTCACATTGTCCAAACTGAAATACTGGACCCGCACAAAAATTTGTCTGGAACTCTCTACGAATAGGAGGAAAATTAGACGTAGTCTCATCATTTCGCCTCCTCTTCGGAGGATTGACAATCGGGGCATAGCGTTTTGCGGTAATGCTACTTTTATGAGCGGTACCGGAATTAGATTGGTAGGGGGAGGCAACTTTCAATGAACGGAATTATGTGTTGGAGTTTATTAACGGTGCAAATTCATTTTTTTTAAACGATATTGGAGTAACATGGATTTTCGAGTACTTTCCCATCTTCCTTAAAAGAAATATTTAAGTTTGCCATAGCTTCTTCCGTTTTTTTTGTTTTATGTATTCAGGACATTCCTTAAAAACTGACTCATGGTTGTTATTTTTACAATAAATGCAAAATTTCGTACAGTTATCGGGACAATCATTTTTTTCCTCATTTCTGCATTTTTTACAATGTTTTTTTATGTGCACTGGGTAGCTGAATGACCATAACGTAGGCATTGAAAACATTGCATAACTGGATTTACAAAAACCTCAACAGGGCACCCAACTATATTGACATAAATAAATTGAGGAATTAATTTTCCTGCGAAAGTGGTGATAACAGTCGTGGAACTCTCTCCGATATATCGTTTTTCTGGATTACTAGTCATTCTTTTGACCCTTTTAACAGTAATATTAGATTTTTGAACGTTTAATAGGGTATTTTCACTTAATGTAGTATCTACGCCGCGAACAAGTCCCCGGTTTTCTGTCAAATAATTTGGTATATGGGCAATAAGGTTGTTTTCTTTAAAGAAATGTTCATTTACTAATTAATTTGCTACAAGACCCAAATCAACTTCGATCTTAATACGGTTCCTACCAACATTAACAATTTCAATAATATTTCCATCATAGTTCGAAAGGGCAAGTAATTTTTTTCCAAGCTTCATAGGATGTAATCGGCCTATATTAAAGTCAATATGTTGAACAAAAATAAAATAAGGTCCGCTATCATTAGAATTAAATCTATTAGAAGTATTAAATGTATTACTCCTTTTACTACTATATTGGAAATAATTCGAGTGCGAGTTTTTATTAACCTCGTTAATGACATTATCGGAATTTATGGAATTATTAACAACAGAATTATCGCATTTTAAAACATTATAAGATTCTTCCAAACTAATCTCTTCTGAAAATACGTAAATATTATTTGAAATTTCATTACCTGTTGATACGGCCAATGGCGGATCCTTACCGCTAGGCCTATACTTACCGGCCATCCGCAGGCCAGTGCCGCGGCAATTGTTTAGCCAAAAAAGTAAAGTAAAAATTTATACTTTCAGTATTGTTGAATTAATATCAACCTACAAACAAAAATGCGCGTATTAAATATAAAAGGCAAACACGGTTTATTTTGCTAAACACAATCACACACGTCTGTACTCTACAATAGTTCGAACTGGAATACTATCGTAGTTTTAAACTGAAAAAGCGCCATGAAATATTTCCAGACGATCAATTTCGTATAATGGAATATTCTGAAATAGTTATGGAAAAAACACAATCGGATGTAACTTTTCTAAAGCATTTTCTCATACACGTTGCACATAATACATCCGTTTTGCGATTTTGGTCCAGGACAAACCTACACAAACCCTACAATAGTAGAATTCAATATGCCCAAAAGTTAAATGTTTGGGCTGGAATATTAAGCGAACATTCAATTCGACTATTTTTTCTTGACGGCGATTAAACCGGGCAAAAATATTTGAATATGCTGCACAACCAAATTACTCTTGCCATCATACAATTAGGTGTCAATTTCATTGATATTCGGTATCAACGTGACGGTTGTGCATCGCATAATTATCGATTAGCAATAATTTTTCTTAATACACATTTTCATAATCGGATAATCTCCATGAATGGTAACATTAGATGGCCTGCTAGGTCTCTAGATTTGGCACCTGATAAATTTTTTAGTGTGGTTATGTGAAATTGGGAATTTATGGATTCCAGGAAAATGGGGCCCGTTCTCTGAATTAACTTAGGGAACAAGTTCTACAAGCCTGTATGGAGATAACATCTCAAATACGCACCCATGTTCGTCAAGAATTTTATAATAGGCTCGGTTACTGTTTCGTTCAAAACGGGGGTTTATTTGAACATTTGATTGAAATTCATTGAAGAATTGAATGAAGTTTTTGTTTTATTTTTTAATTTATTACCTATAAGAATATTACTTTTATTTAAAAATAATAGGTATTTTCATTAGAATTCGATTTAATGTTTATTATTGAGAGCGTTTTTTAATTTGTAGTGTTTGTATATACACAAAGAATTCGTTTCTCATTTGAAAACAGTGAAATCATTTTTACTGATACAAAAAAGCAATACAAGCGTTTGGCCGACATATTTCCACGTTGCCATATCTACAAAAATGCATTTTACAATTAATATGAATGTACAATCGAAAGTCGGCAACGTGTAAGTTTACTTCAAATCGTTCAGTGAATGATTCTCTCCAGCGTTGCTAGTGCTGGTGGGTTTGTGTTAGATCTAGTACGTTTTTTAAGATTCGGATACGAGAATACACCGCTAACAAATTTAATACGTTTTCAGATATTTGAATTGATATAATATATCAATATTTTATCTTTCACCTCACTTATATTTGTCTATTTCTATTCTATTCTATTTTATTTCAATTATATTTCTCGATTTCCTCCATTATGCAAAACTATTTAGAGATCGAGAGAAATATTTTTCTACGACTATAAAAAAAATGTACATTTCAAGTGCGTCTTCGATTAAAAAACCTACAACGCTGTAAGAGAAATTTTCATTTCCCACGGGCTAGCTGTATCGATATACTTCATTTCGGCATGACGGCAGGAAATTTTATAATAAAAATTCTTATGAAAAATATTACAGTTTTGTTTATGATTCTGATGGTCGTAGAAAAAGTAAAGTGTACAATTTGCATGACATGATCCATACGCAACTCGTACTATAAAATTTCATATATCTACTCGTGGGAAATGTATGTCATTTCATGCTCATTGTAACCGATATTGGCCATAACAATAAAGAACTTTTCCAAATGCGACAAAATAGTCAAAACAACTGTTTCTTATATCCAGTTACTATTTTACTTTGTCATACAAAATTGAGGAGGAAAATGTAAGCTAATTGAAATATAAAATGCAAAATAGTTTTTTCAGATATATTTAAAACGAAAAACACAAAATGCCATTCAATATTTTAAATATGTTTTTTAAGCAATTTCATTCTAAATATATCCCAACTCTGCTCTCAACCTATCCTTTTGTTATGGTTTTTCTTAGCAATGGTACATGGTTCTTGATAAAAAGCTGGCATTGGCCAATTGTTCTTTCTTTGTCCAGAGAATCAGAGAGGAAAGCGTTATTATTTGCTTCTTTCAAATTTGTTTTGACAAAATGATGTGAATATGCTTGTCCATGAACCTTGTGCCTTTAAAAAATGTGCATTCACATTTGTATTTGTAATCAGTTTTACCATCAGATGATAACCAGTATTATAAAAAATGAATATAGGGATGTAGGTAATCTGTAAATAATTCATATCATATGCACTGAAACAGATCTAAAATTATTTCATATATTACGTCTATTAAGTAAATTACTACATAATTCAATGCTTCCGATGTTCAGGGTAACATATCAAATTTTCCCGCGGCAATGAATTCTCGGCAATGTTTGTACCTTAGAGTAATAATATACATAGAGAGGATTATGATAAATTTGACTCAGATTTTTTATGTCTTGTTTATCGTTCAATGAATTCTTTTCTTTTTTTATATGTACCATTTCTTTGATTACTAATTTATGGTAATTAGAATCCTGGGTTAGTATTTTTGTACTATTGAAAATTTTGCTCTACCCATTAACAACGAACATAAACTACCTTATTCAGAATACATAGCCTGTATAGAAACAGCAATTTATGATAAACCAGAACACATAAAAAATGAAATTAGAGCAGATTCAGTCAATATCATAACTAATCATAAAATCAAACTCCACCATAAAAAAACTAAAGAAAATAAATTACAAAAAAATATTCAAAAACGATTAAATAAAACAAAACAATTTATTAGACATAATCCACAAATAACAATATTACAGCCTGATAAAAGCAATAAAACTGTCGTAATGGATACAGTTGACTATGATAAAAAAATGAGAGAAATGATAAATGACAAAAAAGTTTATAAATCACTAAAATCCGATCAAACAAAATCTTTTCAAGATAAAAACAATAAATTCATTAAAATATTACTAAGTAATAATTCTATTAATAAATCTGAGGCTAAAAAACTACAAATCAACAACGCTTTAGCACCGAAGATATATGGTCTACCAAAGCTTCACAAACCAAATGTACCCTTACGACCCATAGTTTCATACATCCAATCCCCCTTTTACAATCTATCTAAATACCTCTCAGATTGTCTGTCAAATATAATTGGAAAAAATAATTATTATATTAAAGATTCATTCTCCTTCAAACATTTTATAGATACCATAAATATACCTCTTAATTATAAAATCATATCACTGGATATTATCTCAATGTACACTAACATTCCAAATGAATTGATAACAACTGTTCTAAAAACAAAATGGAACTTACTAAGAGAATTCACAACTCTGTCATGCAATGAATTCATAGAGGGAATATTACTAATACAAAATAATAACTATTATCAATACCAAGACAATTATTATCAACAATTGGATGGTTGTACAATGGGTTCTCCTATCTCCTCAACCTTGGCACAGTTGGTAATGGAATATCTGGAGGAAAGCGTACTGGGGAATTTAGATTTCAATGTATTGTTTTTTAAACGATTTGTTGACGATTGCATAGCAGCTATACCGTCAGATAAAATTAATAATATGTTAAATTCTTTTAATAGTTTCCATCCAAAACTTCAATTTACAATTGAAACAGAGAACAATACAATAAATTTTCTAGACCTAACATTAATTCGAACCAATGACAACAAAATAAAAACCAAACTGTATCAAAAAGAGACGTGGTCCGGCCGATATCTTAATTACTACTCTAATCATCCCAATGCACAAAAAAACAGTGTAATTGTTGGATTGACGGACCGAGCTATAAAACTTACTTCTCCAGAATACCGTCCGGAAGTTTTAGAACATACCAAAAACACCCTAAAAAACAATTACTACCCGATAAAACACATAGAACGAATTTTTAAACAACGCACATACAAATTCTACAACAATAATAAAAATAATCAAAAACAAACTCAAATAAATAATAACAGATACATATCAATTCCATACACAAACCAACTGTCAGAAAAACTGAAATACGTTTTATCAAAACACAACATTAACGTATGTCACAGAACTCAAAATACCCTATCGCCATTGTTCACTAAACTGAAAAACCCAATTAAAACCAAAAAAAAATCTAATGTAGTGTATTCTATACCATGTTTAAACTGCCCGAAGAAATATGTTGGTATGACAACACAAACTTTAGAAAATCGCTTAAATGGTCACAAGTACACAAAAAATGCGTCCACCGCTCTACATAAACACGAAACCAGGGAACACCATGAATTTGACTTCAATAGTACAAAAATACTAACCCAGGATTCTAATTACCATAAATTAGTAATCAAAGAAATGGTACATATTAAAAAAGAAAAGAATTCATTGAACGATAAACAAGACATAAAAAATCTGAGTCAAATTTATCATAATTTAATTGTGTAATGAATTTAGTAACCAAAATATATACATCCAATAACAAAATAAAAATGCTATACACTTTGGATTTCACTCGTATGTCGTGAATTTATTTCTGAGGTAAACACCTTTATTATTATTTTATCAACAAACTTGTTTTTATATGTTTTTATATGTTCACTGTCCTTTTTGTACACGTTCCAAAATTGTATGTATATCGATTAATTGTAAATATTTTTTATTATGTCCAAATAAGACAGAAACATCTTTTTGAGAAAGCTCCCAACAAGGAGCGAAACGTCAAAGTATGTAGACGATATAAAGCTTTTTATTTATTTATGACCTAAACCCAAGAACAAGAAATCAAAAATATTTTGAATGGTCAAAGAAAATTAAGAATTATTATATATATATATATATATATATATATATATATATATATATATATATATACAGGGTGTCCCGGGACTAATGGGAAAAAAGTCGGGAGCGTATAATCTGGGCCAAAATAATGTTAGTACTTCATATAAACTTTTTCCATGCAGGCCCTCGTTTCCGAGTTATAGGCCTCCAAAGTTTGAATTTTGAATTTTGTTTTTATTTTTAGTTTTTGTACTAGTTACTTGATCTTTATAAAATTTACGTCAAAGCTCTAATGTACGTGTATGTTTATTTTGGAAAGGTGAACAGATTCACAGTAGTGTCTTGAAGCCGGGGACGGACTAGTTGCAATGGTTAATGATCCAAAACTTTTGCATGGATGGCACACCCTATATGAAATTATCGAAATTTACTTCCCCACACATTAAACTAACGAAAAGGTACTCTATTTTGAATTCGATAAAATAAGCCGTTTGGCTAATATTTACAGTTTTATTAATGCACTACGTACCAATTCACGCATTCACCCTTTTTATACGTACACAACGAGGTAAAACTAACTTATTAATACGATCTCCAAGATTTACAAACAGTACTACAAAAAAATGATTTACCGATAGCAAGAGATAAAAAACATTAACGACTTATTAATTCGAAAGTTGGTAAAAACTTTTTAAAAGTGTTTTTACCGTTTATCAAGTAACCATAGGATTAGTTGTCAAACGTTGTGCAGAATAGTTCGTAGTCAGTACTTGTCAATAATTCATAAGTCCTTAATTTAACAGTGACAATTCACTTTTATTGAGTACGAAGATATGCATTTAATGTATGGACTGGCTTCTCGAAACTGTTTAAACTGTTTTGAGGGGCCAGAAGGCTTTTTGCAGGACATTTTGCAAACAGAGCATTGCCAGACAGACGTATTGATCTCAGGTTACGAGAAACAGGCATGAATAAGTAAATGTAATTTCCCATGTATACAAAACAAAATAATACATTTTAGGAAATTTTTCGCCAAAAAAGGTGGAGAAGGTCCAGTACGAAACTTACGTACCGTGGCTGTTGAACAAGACTTATTAAATGCAGTTGATAATAAACCATCAACGAGTTTACGAAAAATATCAAGAGAACATAACGTCTCGAAATCAGTTGTTCATCGCGTCCTGGAAGAATAGTTGCTATATCCTTTTCACATGAAAAAAGTACACAGTATGACAGTGGCTGATTAACCTGCACGACTTGAGTACAGCCAGTGGTTTCTGCCACAACAACAAATAGACAACACATTAATTAGTAACGTTCTCTTTATGGACGAATCCGGTTTCACCAGAGATGGAGTCATTAATTCTCATAATATGCATTTATGGGATGATGTGAATCCACAAGGCATTATCCAAACTAGGCACCAGTATATATTTATGGGTAATGTTTGGGCAGGAATAGTTGGCAATCATTTGATAGGGCCATACTTTATTGACGGTACTTTGACCGGTCAGAGATATTTGGAGTTTTTGCAAAATGAGTTATGGAACCTGTTTGATGATGTGCCACTACAAACTCGTAGGAGTTTATGGTTCATGCATGATGAGGCCCCTCCTCATTTCAGTTTAGATGTACGACAGCATTTACACACAAGGTTTCCTAATAGATGGATTGGTCGTGGAGGCCCTTTTCAATGGCCACCGCGATCAGGAGACGTTAATCCTATGGATTTCATTCTCTGGGGTTATCTCAAAAGTAAGGTATACACAACACCTGTGCAAACAAGGCAAGATTTAATAGACAGGATTGTGTTACACTGCAATGTTATTAGTAATAATATGGGATTGCTTTTTCAAGTGCAAAGAAACAACCTTCGTAGACTTAGAATGTACGTGGAAGTGGGAGGAGCTCATTAACAGTGATTAGAATAACGTTAGTTTTTGTTGTTGTTTAGGAATTAGTTTTAGTCTAATGTTGTATAACTTGTGTTTTTTGAGGTTTTCTTAATGGCTTAATAATGTTGTGTGCGTAATTTTGATTAAAATCAACTAATTACGTTGTTTGCCTACCTATTTAATTCCCATTAAATAAGTTCTTAATGTTTTTATCATCTGCTATCATCAAATTATTTTTGTGTAGTACTGTAGGTAAATCTTGGACATCGGATTAGTAAGTTAGTTAGGTAAATTGGTACGTAGTGCATTAATAAAACTGTAAATATCAGCCAAACGGCTCATTTTATCGAATTCCAACAAGAGTACCTTCTCGTTAGCGTAATGTGTGGGGAAGTCAATTTCGATAATTTCATATAGGGTGTGCCATCCCTGCAAAATTTTTGGATCACTAACCATTGCGAGTAGTCCGTCCCTGGCTTCAAGGCAATACTGTTAATCTGTTTACCTCTCCAAAATAAACATTCACGTACATTATAGCTTTGCCGTAAATTTTATAAAGATCAAATAACTAGTACAAAGGATAAAAATAAAAACCAAATTCAATATTAAAACTTTGGAGGCCTATAACTCGAAAACGAGGGCCTGCATTGAAAAAGTTTATATGAAGTACTAACATTATTTTGGCTCAGATTATACACTCCTGACTTTTTTCTCATTAGTCCCGGGACACCCTGTATATAGAATTATGTAAGTGGAAATAACGACCGTACTTCGTTAAAGGAAACGAAAGGTAAATATTGGGTAATCGGTCTGTATCAATACTCAAACTCTTTTGTTCAAAGTGCCTCTACATTTCGTTCTCAATTCACAACTTCTTTAGAAAGTTTTTGCTACAAACATCAATTAATGAAACATGAGGATTATAAAATAAAAGTTACTTACAACGGGAAAAATTAAAATACGTGAAAACACATGACGTGAAGTCTACCAGTCAAAACGGAAAGAACGAACACATTGGCAATTTAACTTTAAACTGTACAAATACTCATCGAACTATCTTTCTAAAACTTGCCACATCAAAAAATACATTTTTATAAGCGAGAATAAAAAGTGAAATTGGAATTAACAACTAATTACAGAAATAAAAATACAAATGTGAAAGTAGTATGCTTATTTACATTTAAGAATATTGCAATAGATCACACTTAGTTGGTCAATGTCTAATATAAAATTGATAGAGTTTTTACAGCTATTTAATGAACCGTCTCTAGAAACAATCGACGTCTATAATTGCTTTCAAATTCAAGGATTTTAACCCTATCGTAATCAAATGTATGGTTCATATTTTTAACATGTGATGCCAAAGCACATGAATTGTTCCCTATACGGCAGTCGCTCCTGTGCTGTACTAACCTCTGTTTTAGACTCTGCGAAGTCTGACCTATATAACAACCCTGACATGCTGAACAGGGAACACAGTAAATGACATCACTACTACGTAATAATTCGTCCCTATCTTTCATTTTTGTGAAAAGTGATTGAGTCGTAGTGATATTATATTTCGATATCTTATAAGTTATTAAATGATTTGAGATGTGAGACAACTTTATTAGTCAGAGGTGGAATATAAGGTAACTTTTTATATTTAAAAGGAACTCTAGCCTCATTATCAATAGGACCATCATAAAAGTTAGAACTATAAATTAATTTATTTAATACACGTTTGGGATAACCGTTATTTTGGAACATCCAAAAAAGTTTTTTCAAATTATTGTGTAAGAATCTTGTATCGCTACCATGCAACACTCGGTTTTTTAAACTCATAACCGTATTAAACTTCTGCTTCATAGGATGATTCGAGAAGTAGTTGATTTATCTACCAGCTGCAGTCGGCTTCTGATACCAATCAAGAATTAATCTGCTATCATTCAATCTAATAACTCTCGTATCCAAAAAAGGAACAGAATTATTATTAATCTCTCTTTCAAAGGAGAATTGAATGCTATTATTAAAAGCATTAAACAAATTTAACGTAGTGTCAACCAAATGGTTGGGAACTGCATAAATAATGTCATCAACATATTTAAACAAAAAGGGTGAATTGAAAGGTAGTGTAGGAATGACAGCAGGTGGTCCATGACTATCAATGCCAAAATAGGACTGATTGGTGATCCCATTGGGGTACCAAATATTTGTTCACGGCGTGTGCTGCAGATCAAGGAAGTGCAAAAAGTGCCTTGCATACGAATTGTCCACAATATTTTTTCTACGACCAAGTTTCTTAATGAAAGCAAAAAGTAACTTATGCAGTATTTTATTTGAACGTTGAACTGCAAGGATTTAAAGAATGAAAAACAGTTAAACCTAGTAATAGTTAATTTTGATATTTTAACAATTTTGAATTGTTATGCCTGGTGTATCGTTTTTAATAATAAGTTTTAATTACTTCTAATATTAATATCTGTCACCGAAATTCATTATAAATATAATAGATTGTCAAAACGGATTTTGACATTGAGATTTCCTTCCCACCAGGTCAGCATATCAACTTCTATATCGTTCACTTTTTCCACGAGCGCAGAAGTTTGTGGCACAACCCGTAAGGCGAGAGCTGAAAACCAATGGAGCGAGAGAAGACCTTTGCATACGAGTGGTCCACAATACTTTTTCTACGATCACGTTTATTAATCAAAGAAAAAAGTAACTTATATGGGTGTTTTATTAAAATTTTGAACAGAAATAATTTGAAAAATGGATATTGAAAACCAAGTTAAACGTAGGTACAGGTAATAATGAAATTTGAATAATTTTGAATTGTTTAGCCTGGTCTATCTTTTTTGATAATAAGTTATAATTAATTGTAATATTAGTGTTTGTCAACGAAATGAATTACAAAGATAAGTTTAGATTGTCAAAATGAAATTTAACATTGACATTTCCATTCCAAAAGGTAGTGCTGCAGCTTATCAACTTCTATATCGTTCACTTTTTCCACTAGTGCTGAAGTTTGTGGAACGAGCTGTACGGCGAGTGCCTCAAATCAAGCGAGCGGCAAATGTAATTTGCGTATGAGTTGTACACGATATTTATTCTACGACCACGATTATTGATAAAAGAAAAAAGTAACTTTTATAGGAATTTTATTTAATCTTTTAACAGAAAGAATTTGAAAAATGAATATTGAGAAATCAGGTAAAGGATAGTTATTAGCGAAATTTGAACAATTCTCAATTGTTATGCCGGGTGGATCTTTTTTTGATGATAAATTTTAATTAATTGTAATATTAGTGTCTGTCAACGAAATTCACTATAATGAGATTGTCAAAAAAATTGACATTTCCGCGGGGAAAAGTGCCATAGAATGTACTCAATTATCCGTCAGAATTCTCACCATGGGCTGTACAGTTGGTACATGTAGCTAACGTAGTTATGGTACTTATGTTCTTTACATATAAGGGAGCCATATGTTCCACATTGTTGTATCGTAAATCTGTTTTTCTGTCAAGACAGAATCTGCATATCATTTTAGATTGATTGCCTTGTAATTTTATAATGCACACTGGACAAACTTTCTTCCCATATACACACACGTGAAATTTGGAATAAATAAAAGATTGCGTGATAGATTTACAGTAACAAGTGCCTTCATTTCTCGTAACAGTTATCTGTACACCTTCCATTGTTGCAAGCGTTGATATGTGTCATCCCTGGAGGCATTCCTAGATGGCGACAGAATTCTAGTCACTTAGTGAGTTATTATAAGAGAAAATATAAAAACGTTAGACAAAATCTAACAACGTGACTGTTCCCGGGTTAATTTCACCATTTTGTTATTCTCACCATTTTCAGTGCACCTCTAAAATCAGATAAAGGGCCTACATCATCTCAGGACAGCTTACTTGGGTTTTCTTTAAGGATTCCTCTAATATGTTTTTCAGTGCTGGTAGTAGGAGATAAGGACTGAGCTGGCGTATTATATTTAAAAAGTCTTGTAGGAGCATGATCCATAAACCTAAACCACATAAATCAGAATAGGTTGTTAATTATAGTCACTGGAACAAACTGCGAATAAATTTTATTGCCTATTACAAAAACATTTAAACATTCAGGAGAAAATATACACTACAACAAACCTAACTAAAAAACTAACCTCTATGCAAGTATACGAGTAGTAGTAGTAGAAGTAAGCAATGATACACCACTCATAAATGAATGATTCTCAGTTACTGTTACTAAATCATCAACAACTTCTTCTACTGGGAAACTAAAAATAAAACACAATTAACAATTTTTTTGTTTTCATAATAAACTTTTAGAAAGCATCACTTTTTTAAATGAAACTAATTGTTAATTTCTTAGAATCTTTAACATATTTTCAATATATTGTGGAATTATCTAGAACCAGTTAGTTTCATTTAAAATATGAGTAGATTCCACGAAGTAAGGGTCGAGACAGTAAATTTTACCAAATAGCAGTTTAAAAAATATACTCCCTAATAAATTACTTAAATATTTACCTTTCGACATCACTTAGTAGCACTAGAAGCTTGCTCAGACACATATTGTGCTGATAAATATTTTTGATGACAATCTGAGTTATTTGTTGAAGACCTGAAATAGACATATTCTTTTAACAAATTTATGCAATTCAACTAACTCAGTCATCATTGCTAACTGAATAAAATGGATCATATGTGGCCAAATGACCTCTAAAAAAATTAAAATAATAATTTAATTTTTAAATACAGTCCAGTTCCAAAATAGTAGGCACTAAATTCTCAGAGATATTGCATTAAACCAAAAACAATTGTAGTTTAGTCTAGTTTAGTTAAGTGCCTACTATATTGGAACTGAACTATAGTTATCTAGACAGCCCAGAATGTCATCAGTCGCCCAATAAAGTAATGAATTATAATTATTAAACTGTTTAAAATTTGTCTTTTATGGCCGCTTTATCGGCTGTAATAAAAAGAACTTATTGTATTGAAAGGAAAGAAAATTTTGTTTATCAGGACAGTGACTTTTTCATTTTGGACATTACTTTAAAGGCCCATTATACCAAGAAAATGTGTAAGTACTTTACATCTGGTGGATTAAATTCAAAAACTGACATGGGAAGAGCATCTTCGTTTAGAAACTTACGGCCACTACTCTTATATTTAAAATCAGATTGTTTCAAATGTTCCGAACAAATATCAGGTCGTTATGGTAGATCATGAGTCTCGCTTAGACCCAGTAAAGCAAACCAAATTCTTCTTGTTTCCAAATTGGTGGGAAAACTAGAATAAAACAACGCCAAATAGAAATTTGCTTTTTATAATTAAAAACTTTTATTTATTTTTGAATTGAATTATTGAAATGAATAATCAAAGTCGCCGCCACTGGATAGCCGTTCAAATATTTACATACCTGTGGAAAGAGAGTTCGGGATAATTTCGGCCGTTTTTCCGACAGACTAGGCACTGACGAACCGTGATTTTAAAAACACTAAATTAATTAACTTAGAACCAAATTTAGTCACTAAAAGTCTTGAAAAACACACATAACATCGAAAGAACTCAATTTTTACTTGCTAGTCCTAAAAGCGCTCGTAATAAACAAACCAAGTTTGACAGTATTTACTATAATACTACCATCCAATAGAAATGTTAGTCGAGAACGCTTTGGCGATATTTGCATCTCTCTTTATATCGTAACTGAACAAAGACAAAACTACTAAATAGTTTATACTAGACAAAGAAAGCAGGTACTGAAATTTTCAGCAATGTTGCCACTTTTAGTTACAACAAATACTTGTTTGAAATTTATATAAGAATATGCATTTATTATATAACATTCAAGTATTATTAATTAATTTTAAAAGCAGCGACTAAAATGCATAAACTATTATGACTTTTTTTATTTGCATAACTATTTAACAAATTTTCAATAAAATTTCTAATTTCATTTTTCCTGCATCTAAAGAGGATTTGTAAATATGGCAAAGCAGTGGAAGTGTCCCGCAAGTGAGCTTAGAATGAGACTCAATGTTTGGGGCAGGAAAAAGTCAAAACAAACTTATCTATTTTATTTGTTAATCTGAGGTTGGTACGGTCTCGGCGAATTAGTCAATCGTCATGTACTTTGGTACGTTCTCCACGTTTGATTGTTTATGATATCCTGTTAGAGAAAAAAAGTTATACAATGAATGTATTTGTTTCTTATTAACACGATTCGTATTCACATATTCTAGTATTCTTATTTAAACTATAATAATCTACGCTGACTTTAGATTGTCTATCTCACTATGCTTTAATGGAGTCAAGAGAGCTCATGGAGTCCGTTGCTATCAGCCATTTGCGATAATTAGTAGTTGCGATTAAATATATTGCTATATGTACTGCAAATAGTTCTGCTGTAAGTATTTTGGTTGATTTATGGAGGCTGAAACTGTTTTCCGCTGTTTTTGTGTGATATGCGGCGCCTACTTTTCCGTTCGATTTGGAACCATCTGTGTATATAGTTTGATGTTCTTTATAGTTTTCTATAATCTGGTGAAATTTTTGTTTTAACAGTATTTGAGGTGTGGAATTTTTTATGTATTTGACAGCTCCTTATTTTTTTGTATGTTAGAGGTATTACATGGTGGAAAATTGTACAGGCTGTACTCAAAAGTCTGGGTTGAATTTCTTTATATCGGTAAATTGGTTCAGGTTTGTATTTTCCGTTTAATAGTTTCATATTTGGGTGAGGGATATTGAAACATGTGTTGAAAGAAGGGTGTTTTTTTGAATTTCGAGGAGTTTGCATATTTGATAGTAGGTAGTATCCGTCGATGTTCTGGTGGCATTACTTCTGCTTCACAGTAGACACTGTTAATAGGGCTTGTGCGGAATGTTCTTGTGGCCATTCGGATTGCAGAGTTGTCTAATTGGGCAAGTTTTTGGGGCAGAAGAGTATGCTATGAAACCGTAATCTATATTAGATTTCATTGTTGCTTGGTATATGTTTATTAAATATTCCTTGTTTGCTCCCCATTTTGTATTTGATAACCTGCTTATCATTCTGATATACATTTTCGTTCTAGTTCTTCTATGTGATTTTTGAAGTTTAGTGTTGAGTCAAAGGCGAGTCCTAGAAATTTGTGGTGTGTACTGCTCTGAATGTATTGGTTGTTGACAGTTATGTTATTATTTTTTGTACACTATCTTTTCCAACAAAAATGAACTCGTGGTTGACTTGTTAGATGAAAATTCTAGATTGTTATGGCTTTCACATCCCTCTAATAGATTTACGCAGTTTTCTAGATGATACCTGCTGACTTCTGGGTGAGAAGCTGCGTGGTAAATAAGTAGATCATCTGCATAAAATCTGTAATTGATATTCGGTGACATTTTTTACAATGTTAGTTGCAAGTATGAAGAGGGCTGGACTCAAGAGTCAATCTTGAGGTACTTTCGAGTTCTAATAAGTATGTCTGATGTTTTGTTTTTTATTCTTACCTAAAAGACTCTCTCTGTGATGAAGTTGAGTATGAAATTAAGCATTGCTCCCACTATGTTAAATTCACCGAGCGCATTTACTATACTTTGCCTATTAATTGTGTCGTAGACTTTATTCAAATCAAGGAAGAGTGCGTTAGTGTATCTTTGGATTCGGAAGGCGTCTTGTAAATCAATTTTTAAGCCTATTAGATGATCGTTAGTTGAATATTTTTTTCTAAAGCCTGTTTGTTCAGGGATGAGGAGATTATGCTTTTGTAGGTACCAAGTTAGTCTGTTGTTGATGATCTTTTCCATTAGTTTACATAGATGACTAGTGAGTGCTATTAACCTGCAGTTTTCTTTTCTGCATATTGGTTTTCCTGTTTTGTGGACTGGAATGATTGTTGATAATTTCCATGCACTGGGAATTTGGCCAGTTTCCCATATTTTGTTGTATAATTGGAGTAAGCTATGTATTCCATTTTCGGGTAGATTTTTTATCATAGATATCCTTATGTTGTCTGGTCCAGGGGCTGAGTCTTTTTTGTCTTTCGAGGCGTAGGTTATTCCATTTATTGTTATTGGCAGGTTGTATAGCATATTTGCCGGTTGTTTTTGCTTTTTTGTGACAATATGGTGGCTAGGATATTGGTTGTGTATTGCAGAGAATTAATTGGCGCATACCTGAGTTATATAGTGCCCGTCCAAAGACTCCCCCTCTTCCCCTACCTATATCATTAACCATAGAACTCAAATCAATAATTGTTTGGATTACAAATGCAATGTTCTTTCATAGTATTTCGTCAGGTCATCATTCATAATGGAGGACTGTCGCCATTTTGTAAAATAATTGTAGATGGAATAATATGGCAAGAAATACCTCATTTGAATGCTTGTTCCAAGTCTTGTTCAACGACACAATCACGATCAAACTATTTCTACTTATTTGTGAATTTCTACCCAGTTGCTAATTTAGAAATGATAAACGTGTTCAGTAGTCGCTTGGATATTTCGTGTATCATTGATCTATTAATCTGTTCATTTTTGACATTAGCATCGTACTACTGTCCAAACTGAGAGTTTTTGTGAGAAATATCCAAGCGACCAATGAACACGTTCATATTTTCTAAATGAGCAACTGGGTTGAAATTCACAAATAGGTAGAAATAGGTTGATCGTGATAGCATCGTTGAACACGACTTGGTACGAGCATCCAAATGAGGTATTACTTGCCATATGATCTCATTTAAAATTATTCTACAAAATGTCGGCCGTTCGCAATTTTTAATGATGACGAAATACTAATATCTTTACCCTATTTCAGGCACCCAAACAATTATTAACTTAGATTCTATGGTTCACGAAATAGATAGGGTGGGGAGACTTCAGACGAGCACTGTATACTGTGTATACTGTGTCATCGATCCATGTATTGTACTCTATAAGGCCTGAAAAATTTCCTGTGGGCGTGGCTTTCAATTAGTTTATTTTGTCCCATATGTCTTTTGAGGTGGCGTAAGAGTTGATAGAATTGGTAAACTTGTTCCATGAAGACAATTTCGTCTCTTTTATGAGACTTTTCGCTTTTGCTACGGACTTTTTATAATATATGAAATTGAAGCTTGTTGGTTGATGCTTAAACATGTTTAATGTGCTTTTTCTTTCCTTTGTGGCTTCTCTCCAGTCTTCGTTCCACCATGGCATAAGAGGTTTGTTTGAAATGATTTTTAATACTGGTGTGTTATTTTCATATGCTTGAATGATAGTTTGAGTAATAATATTTGCAGCTTCATTAGTTTCTAAAATGTCGATGTTGGAAGCCGTATACTGTAGTTTATAATTTTTCCAGTCCGTTTTTTGTGATTAATCTAATATATGGATTTGGGGAGTTTTCCCATAGTAATTTTTCTAGGAGGGCCGAAAATTGCTCGCTTCCTTGTGTATCGTCTAGAGTGCTCCATTGAGAATTGTTAAGAGAATTTCGGTACATAGTGAAATGTCTAGTCTTAGAGGAAAGGAGAGGTGGGAGAGCGATAGTTGAATATATAAAGATTTTGATTTTCGATTAGATTTTCTATAATTCTGCCACGTTGGTCTGTATGGGTTGAACCTTATATGGCGTCGTGGGCGTGCAAATCTCCGGTCGGGATGAATTGTGACCGTAACTTATGTATAATATTTGTGATGTCATCAGGGTTGATTTCAGCTGAAGGAGTAATTTCCATTTATGAGTAGAGCCTCTCCACCAGAGGCTCTGGTGAAATTAGTACGGTCTCTTTTCCCTATGTTGAAACCTGCTATTCTGAGATGATCAGTGGTTTTAAGATTGATTTCTTGGATGGAAAGTACCTGGGAATGATGTGTATTGGTAAGTAGTTTGAGTTCTTTTAGGTTATTTTTATTTTACGCTCTTTAGACTTGTTGCGACTGGAAGTGGTACTTTTCGAGGATTAAGAGGAAGAGGATTTTTCTGTTTAGTTTAATATGTTTGTCGATTGTTTCGCTTGTGGCTTTGCTGCTAGAGGTAGTAATTCCTATATTTTTGGGAATAGGTGGATCAAGTATTCTGTGATTACTATTTTTCAGTGGAATTTTAAGGGGTTGGAAGGAAGGTGGGTTAGTTTGTTGGGATTGTAGGAAAGAGTTATTGGTGTTTAGGGACGATGTTGGAGGGTTGGATTTAGGGGTCTGGGGTGAGGTTTATGGGGTTGACGAAGTAGCGGTTTCATTTCCGTCATCTGATTTTTTCTTCAAGATTTCTGAGAAAGGAGTGTCGAAAACTGGATTTTGTAGTTTGTATCTTTTTTCGGTTCAAAGTATAGTATTTTTCCGTTGCTCTGATTTTTTGTATATTAAGTTCCATTTTGAATATTTGGCATCCTTTATACCGTGGAGAATGTTCTTCTACACAATTGATACATTGAGGGAGGGGATTTCCTACATGAGATGCTTTTCTGCGTCGGAGGCAAATTGAAGTTTTCTGATGTATTCTCAAATCTTTGACAGTTAAAGCAGCGAAGGGGGTTTAGTATATAAGGGCGAACCCTTATGTTTATGTATCCAGCTTTTATTTTTTCCGATAGATTCAAGGCTTTGAAGGTTAATAGTAAGGTAACTGTGGAGCTATATTCCCATCTATTTTTTATTTAGTCTTTTGACTTTTATCATACCTTGGGTCTGCAAGTTCGGCAGTATTTCTGCTGTATCACAGTTCAATAAATATCTGCAGGTAGTAGCTCCTTCCACTATTCCACTACGTTCAGTATTCTATGGGGTTCGACTGTAACTTCCATACCATTTATTATTTTTATTTTCTCAGATTGTCCTTGATACTTAACTTCTATCATTATTGTCCCATGTCTTAGTTTCTTCGTGTTTTGAGTTTCTCCTGTTAAAGAGGTGAGTGATTTATGGATTGTGAAAAGCGATACTTTCTCAAAAATGTTTTCCACTTTAATGAGTATATAATACTTTTCATAGAAATTTGGGTTTTCAAATATTTCTGGTGAATATGTTCGAGGTGTAAAGGGAGGTACTCAGAAAGTAACCTCATAGATTGATGCCACGAGTAATCTAGGAATTATTCGAGCCATCAAGGCAGAGCCTGGATATATCGATAAAGCGAAGTTCCATACAGAGGGCTCCCGGTATCTGGATGAACCGTTTATGGCTCACTCGGCATAGCCATACCTTGGCATTGTCAACATTTAACGACAAATACAGGACGACACAAACATGACTTGGATACGTCGGGAGTGTCAAACCCGTGCCATAATTGAGGAAAAAATACTTATCTCTCGGGCTCGCTCAGAGGGGGAAAAAGGCGATGAACAAAGGTTTGAAGAGGTAGATAAATTTATATATTTGGGAGCGGTATTTTCAAGACAACCCAACATAGACACCGAAATAAAAGCAAAAATAATGTTCGGAAACATATGTATACTAGCACTCAATAGAATCTTATACGCTACGGTGATAAGATCCTTAGTCACATATGGATGTGAGACATTGGTTCTGAGTCAAACTGCGCAAATAAGATTAGAAGTTCAGAGAAGGGAGATTCTGAGAAATATATTTGGAGGGGAAGAAGTTGATAATAAATGGCATAGAAGAAACAATAGAGAAATAAAAAAGTGTGAAGCGAAGCAAGTATAATGAGAATTATGAAAGTTCAAATATTGAAATGGATGGAACATGTCGCGAAAATACTGGAAGTGAGAGTACCTAAATTAGTGATGACCAGGTCAATAGATGGAAACAAGGAAAGAAAATCAGATGTAGACCGAAAACGAGATGGAGAAACGAAGTTGAGGAAGATTTAGAAACACTTAAAGTCCACAACTGGAATGGAAGTAGAGCTACACTGTATATATATTATATATATATATATATATATATATATATATATATATATCGCGATAGTGGTAGAAGTGGCGTCCGTATAGATTTGTAGCGCTGTGGCATCCTCCGATATACACAATATGTATATAAAACAGCCCCAATGCATAGAGATCACGCACAGAGTGGCTTCCTATTCTTTGGCAACAGTGGGAGCTTGATCGATTATTAGTAGGTAGATTTGAATTTCTTTAAGAATCGGTGTGTCCTGTACATTGTATATAGATCGCGTTCAAAGTGACTTCCAGTGATTTTAAGTATGTATTTATTTTTCTTTTGAGAGAGGAGAATGAAACATATTTTCTAGTAATAGGGATGTTGACGGTTGGTACAAATCCATGTGAAGCTATAATTTACACATAAAAGATAGTTTTTAGAGGCCTAAAATAACATTCTAAAAAACTTATTATTCGTTCCAAATTATACTTATTTCTCATAACCCAGTTATGAATATGAACTATATTTCTTGATAATTGGTTGGAACAACGATAATATTTTACGATTTTTATTACAATGGAGACTGGATCCATCAAAAGAAACAGCTGTAACTTACCGAAGATTGATTCTATAATGGTGCGTACATTGACATACTTTATTACAAATGAGAGAGACACATTACTCATTTCATATATTCTTTTATCATATTTAGAGCTACTTAACATCTATGTCAACAAAACTTGAAATCAGCTCTGTAAACGAACAAACTACTAATAAATAATTGACTTTTTATTTTTACCACAACCAAAAATATCTAAAATTATTTTCGATTTGTATTTGTAGTTTATCAGAGATTATAACTTACATTAATGTTAATGAAAAAAACTATCCATCTCAAATATATTATGCAAGGAAATAGCAGTAAGTAAAACGCAAGATACGTACTACAGCATATATTATTACAAGCTACAGGGGCAACTAGTTTCGGCACACTGAGCTATCATCAAGGCTTAAATGAATATATCATTCACATGAAAATTATTATAAAAGGAAAGTTGTCACATGCCCGTGGCATCTAGCAGAATCCAAGATGTGTCTGCAGGTAATATGGAGAATATATTGTAGAATCCGTCTGAAGTAAGAAGTCCAGTAATCGGATAGTCGTATTAGGAAAATGAGCAATGGGGAGGACCGAATGCGGACTAATGAAAAACAACGTTTGCGTTCTGTTATTCCGCATGATACTAATTATATACTCATAATTCATATTTTAATACTCATAATTCGCACCATTTGAATATTCACGGTCGTAGGAAAAATAGAGTGCATAACTCGTTTGAAATTATATTTCCTGCATTAGTCCGAAATATGTCACTGTCCACACTTCTTATACAATGCTATTGAAATTCGAGTCTATGCATTGGGATCATGGTAACGGTAAGAGATATAGAGATAGTTAAATGGGGGCAAAGTTGTGTATTTCAGTGGTCATTTATTTGATTCAAGACAATCCAGCTTCTTAAGTTCTGGAGTTATACCGGAAAAATTGAAAATTTTGAAATTCTTCTTTTACCTACATTTTTTTATTTTGCGAGGATTTTCCAAAACTTTGCCATAACAACTTTTTGTATATTGAACTATGACCCGAACAATTTTAACCTCTTTCAATATTCCATAACAGCTGTAATTGGACAATATCAGTGAGTAAGAAGTGGATCAATGCCAAGTTGATCATACAACAAGATCTTGTTTAATTATTGTAGATTTGAAATTTTACCGGTAATAGTTCAATATTTCCAAAATAGTCTGTAGTTCAGATGTAAATACTACGCCGATATGAAACATGACTCTTGGCATTTGAATCAATGCAATTAAAAATATAGATTCGTATTTGAAAATAAAAACTTGAGGGTGGCACAATTTTAACGATACTTTGTATATAATTTTTTCACATAGAGCATGCTGCAAATTTTTTTAGTTCGAATACAAAAGCTTTTCAATCTGTAAACTACAGAATACTCCACGTTATACATCCAAAGAAATTATTTTTTACTTTCTAGCGCATTTGAATAAATGTTTGTCATTAAAAAGTTTTTTTATGATTTTATTTTATGCTTTTAGTCGTCTCGTTAGTCTATGCATTTCTGATACAGCTTCAATATTATAAGGTAATCTTTCCGTGAGTTCTGAGCTATTATGATTAACTGGTTTGCCATCGTGGAGCCAAGATATTGAATTTTAACAATCTCCGGCTAAATTCGTAACCTCAACCCACAATTGGACAATAATCACAAATCTCGTCCGCCATTTTGGAGCCGCCATGTTGAATTTATGAATTTTGACATAAAGATTAATAATTCAGGTATTAAAACATCTGACTATAATTTAGGGTTCAAATGGAAATTCAATGAAGTTTGTTTTTTTTTCAAATAGAATAACCTAAATATTTGGATTCTTGAAAACATGAAACATGTATCATACTTCATACTCTATCTTTAGCTATGACGGTTCCAAGACATGTCAAATGAGTCGCCCAATTTATCAGTTTGAAATAAAATAAACTATTATACCAGAAATCCTAAATGTACTGCATTGTAATTTCGGCGGACTTGTATGTTCCAGTACTAAAAGCATTCCTTCGGATTCTAATGCTGTAAAATTTGATATTTAGACGCAGATTTTGAAAATAACTTAAGTCCCATATTCAGGAAATTTCAACGTTATAAATTATTCTCATGCAGCCATTAATTCTCAGCATCATATTAATCAAAATCACAACATTGAAAATGTCATCATGATACCTCTGAAAATCGGAACTTTAGACCAAGAAAACTCTGGAAGATTTTGAATATGGTGTTCAATAGTTGGCTTCCACTTGAAATAAATATTTGACGTCATCAACATCTGACTGTCAGATTTAACACCACCTTGTGTAGAATCGGGAGGAATGTTTTTGTTCTTATCATACCTACATACGTATGAAATGACATTGAAAAATAATATCGGAATTGTCGCACACTCTTTCACTTTTTATTAGAAAGGATAAAATGTACGACTCAAACATCGTCAAAGATGAGTCAAGGATATGATAAATGTTTAACATACTTTTTCTTAGAACCCAAATTTTAAAAACATTTGAGGAGCTCCTTTCGTAATGACGAAGTTCGTTAAACTTGCGATTGAACCGGAAATGACAGTCAGATGTTTATATACCTGAAATGTTCATCCAATGTACCTATACAAATCGCTCAAATTTCAAACCGTCCGCCCATTTAATAACAAAATAACGGGCTGGCTAGTAATTTCGTTGGCAAACTATACATAAATAGAAAACATTTTTAATTGGAATATGTACTGTTTATTTTTTGTAAGAACATTTGTATAAGTTCCATAAAATATTTTCTCATGTCTATTCCATCTAAAATGCACAATAGAAATAGCTTCGATGATGATACTGATCTGAAAACTTGTACTCAGTCATGATGGATTCCTCACTACTTCATTATCGCTTTAGATTCCTTATTCTTTTGATATGATCTTCATTAGCGTTACACCTAAGTCTAGCAATTCAAGTGAATTCAAGGCTTTTTTTTTTTTTAAATTTCGTGTTCACACTTTTCTTTTTGAGATCCTGTTTCAAATTTTTTCTTCAAAATTCAGAGCCTAACTTTTCACGGGTTTCGAATTATTCAAAAGTATGAAAAAAAACCTCCATCAAACTCACACGGCTCAATGGAGCATATAAGGGAAAGTTGATTTCAATCGCCCTATTTTGAGCTCTAGTCCACTCTGTAGGATTATATGTATGTTGGTCTGGGCCACCCTGTATACAGACATCACACCAGTAGAACCATCAGCACATGTTTCAGTTTTGCAATTATCAGACTCCCTATATATTGGAACATAGCTTTCATTTTTGCTCTGCACTGTTAGGAACCGGTGGTGTAGTAATGAACAGACCAAACCGCTATGGTGTTGAGAAAAAAACTCTAGTGTATACATAGCTTATATTGGCCTCTACAACTTTTATTTAAGACATTTTTTGCCTTAGATCAGATAAGGATGCAGTTATCGTCCATACAGTTATCATTGATACACCCTGTATATGCCAGAGAGAGTTTCAACGTCTCCGAAATTTTTGTGAAATTCAATATTGTAGGTCAACTACTAACAATCCACCTAGTAATTCGATTGCGTTTATGTTCTCGGAATTTTCACAAAAAAATTACTTCTGCTATAGTGAAGTAGAAAAATATACCCATTCGAAAATTAACCTGAAAATAGTAGTAATTTTACTTCATCTCGTGGTTCACGATGGAAAATTCAATTCATTTTCCCCTTATTTACGGAAATTCAGACTTCTTTAGTTTGTTTTATCGCCAGCATTATCCATTTTTATCGCCAGTAGTTTTTTATTTTGCCTCAAAATCAAATTTAAGTGAATTGTAGAACGAAAATATAATTTTTCTATTAATAACGGTAGATATTCTGCAATAACTAGCATCCTCCGCACTGTCAACAATGGTATCAATATATTAAAACAGATGTTAATTATCACATTCAGTGTTAAACGCTTTCTATAACCAAAAGTGAGATCGGCAACACTGCCAGGATGCCACTATGCATGAAAAATACATATACAGACGCCAAACTATACCGTTCTTCGATATGTATACTGACGGATGCCACTTTGTGCGTCAGATGTATAATAAAGATATAAGTGTGCTACTATAACGCTGCGTACGGAGATCCTGTGAACCTTGGTGTATAGGTTTATACAAAAAACGACCAAAGTGACGTCCTGCTGATTTCATCAGCAATAGATTCCCAAGCATTCATTAAACCGTTTGCGATATTTTGGAGCTCGATGCACTGTGACGTCCGTATATCGGATGTCATAGTGCCGCGGACGCCACAGCTACCGCGATTTTAACATGGACGGATGCCACTTCACGCCGTGAATGTATATATATATATATATATATATATATATATATATATATATATATATATATATATATATATATAAGGAAGGAATATATTAGTGGCTATTGCACGCAATTAGAAGAAGGAGCTAATGAAAAAGAGGTGACCGCAGACATGCATGTTTCTGGCTCATTAGCCGTCATCGGTACGGCACAACCAAGAAAAGATGTGAAACATGGGAGCAAAGTTGGTGAATGAAACATGAGAAAATATAACATAATTCAGCAGGATAGTCAAACACAACATTTGCGTCAGTAATATTAGAAGATCTCGAATTTTCGAGGCAACAACCAAACATGGACACGGAGGTGCATATAACACTCCCGTCTGAAACTTCCGACCCAGATCAATGAAATAACAACAAGATGTACGAATAGTGCGTGATATATGAACAATAAGTAACGAATATATTAGTGGGTATTGCACGCAATTAGAAGAAGGGGCTACTGAAAAAAGTGGTAACCGCAGACATGCAATACCCACTAATACATTCGTTACTTATTGTTTATATGTCACGCACTATTCGTACGTCTTGTTGTTATTTCATTGATCTGGGTCGGAAGTTTCAAACGGGAGTGTTATATGCACCTCCGTGTCTATGCTTGGTTGTTGTCTCGAAAATTCGAGATCTAATATTACTGACGCAAATATTGTGTTTGACTATCCTGCTGAATTCTGTTATATTTTCTCATGTTTCAAATCTTTTCTTGGTTGTACCGTACCGATGACGGCTAATGAGCCAGAAACATGCATGTCTGCGGTTACCACTTTTTTCAGTAGCCCCTTCTTCTAATTGCGTGCAATACCCACTAATATATTCGTTACTTATTGTTTATATGTCACGCACTATATATACAGGGTGTCCCGGTACTAATGGGAAAAAAGTCAGGAGCGTATAATCTGAGCCAAAATAATGTCAGTACTTCATATAAACTTTTTCTATGCAGGCCCTCGTTTTCGAGTTATAGGCCTCCAAAGTTTTAATTTTGAATTTGGTTTTTATTTTTTGTACTAGTTATTTGATCTCTATAAAATTTACGGCGAAGCTATAATGTACGTGTATGTTTCTTTTGGAAAGGTAAACAGATTTACAGTAATGCCTTGAAGCCAAGGACGGACTACTCGCAATGGTTAGTGATCCAAAAATTTTGCAGGGATGGCACACCCTATATGAAATTATCGAAATTGACTTCCCCACACATTAAGATAACAAAAAGTTCCTATTGTTGTAATTCGATAAAATAAGCCGTTTGGCTAATATTTACAGCTTTATTAATGCACTACGTACCAATTTACCTAACTTACTTATTAATACGATGTCCATGATTTACCTATAGTACTACAAAAAAATAATTTGATGATAGCAGATGATAAAAGCATTAAGAACGTATTTAATGGGAATTAAATAGGTACGCAAACAACGTAATTAGTTGCTTTTAATCAAAATTACGAACACAACATTATTAAACCATCAAGAAAACGCCAAAAAACACAAGTTATAAAACATTAGTCTAAAACTAGTTCCTAAACAACAACAAAAACTAACGTTATTCTAAAAAATTTTCAATATGAGCTCCTCCCACTTCCACGCACATCCTAAATATACGAAGGTTGTTTCTTTGCACTTGAGAGAGCAATCCCATATTATTTCTAATAACATTGCAGTGTAACACAATTATGTCTATTGAATCTTGCCTTTTTTGCACAGGTGTTGCATATACCTTACTTTTGAGATAACCCCAGAGGTAGAAATCCATAGGATTAACGTCTCCTGATCGCGGTGGCCATTGAAAAGGGCCTCCACGACCAATCCATCTATTAGGAAACCTTGTGTGTAAATGCTATCGTACATCTAAACTGAAATGAGGAGTGGCCCCATCATGCAGGAACCATAAATTCCTACGAGTTTGTATTAGCACATCATCAAACAGGTTCCATAACTATTTTGCAAAAACTCCAAATATCTCTGACCTGTCAAAGTACCGTCAATAAAGTATGGCCCTATCAAATGAATGCAAACTATTCCTGCCCAAACATTGACCATGAATCTATGCTGGTTCCTAGTTTAGATAATGCCATGTGGATTCACATCATCCCTTAAATGCATATTATGAGAATTAATGACTCCATCTCTGGTGAACCGGATTCGTCCGTAAAGAGAACGTTACTAATAATAAAAGTGTTGTCTGCTTGTTGTTATCGCAGAAACCACTGGCTATACTCAATTCGTGCAGGATAATCAGCCACTGTCATACTGTGTACTTTCTTCATGTGAAAAGGATATAACTGCTGCTTTCTTAGGACGCAATGAACAACTGATTTCGAGACGTTATGTTCTTTTGATGATTCTCGTAAACTCGTTGATGGTTCATTATCAACTGCATTTAACAAGTCTTGTTCAACTGCCACAGTACGTACGCTTAGTACTGGACCTTCTCCACCTTCTTTTGGCAAAAAACTTCCTGAAATTTGGAATTTTGTTTTGTACACATAGAAAATTACATTTACTTATTCATACCTATTTCTCGTAACCTGAGATCAATACGCTCAAACATTCGTCTGTCTGACAATGCTCTGTTTGAAAAATGTTGTGCATAAAGCCTTCTGGCCTTTAAACAGTTTCGAGAAGCCATTTCATATATTAGATGCATATCTGCGTACTCAATAAGGTTGAATTCTGCCATTGTAACTGTTAAATTAAAGACATGATTTATTGACAAGTACTGACTACGAACTATTCAACACAACGTTTGATAACTACTTGATAAACGGTAGAAACACTTTACACTTTTAAAAAGTTTTTACCAGCTTGCGAATTAATAAGTCGCTAATGTTTTTTATCTTCTGCTATCTTTAAATTATTTTTTTGTAGTACTGTAGCTAAATCTTGGACATCGTATTAATAAGTTAGGTAAATTGGTACGTAGTGCATTAATAAAACTGTAAATATTAGCCAAACGGCTTATTTTATCTAATTCCAACAAGAGTACCTTTTCGTTAGCTTAATGTGTGAAGAAGTCAATTTCGATAATTTCATATAGGGTGTGCCATCCCTGCAAATTTTTTGGATCACTAACCATTGCGAGTAGTCCGTCCTTGGCTTCAAGGCATTACTGTAAATCTGTTTACCTTTCCAAAATGAACATACAGGTACATTATAGCTTTGCCGTGAATGTTATAAAGATCAAATACCTAATACACAAAATAAAAACCAAATTCAAAATTAAAACTTTGGAGGCCTATAACTCGAAAACGAGGGCCTGCATAGAAAAAGTTTATATGAAGTACTAACATTATTTTGGCTCACATTACACGCTCCTGGCTTTTTTCCCATTAGTTCCGGGACACCCTGTATATATCCTTTGTTATACTCCATATTCATCCATAATCTTCCAACCACACCCCAAATATGAACCGCCATGTACGCTGACGACACGTGTTTTGTAGTATCTGCAAAGGACCCCGAACACGCACTTGACACCATTCAAACAAACATCAACTCAGAAATTATTTCCTATTTTAATAAACACAAACTAGCTATGAACGCTTTCAAAACAGTGTATTTATTACTCAGGAGAAGAGCTAGAAGAGCCTCCCCATTGCAATCACATCTTTGTGTTGACGGTCATTTCATTGCCACAAGTATAAATATTAAATACTTGGGATATAAAATGCAAAGTAACACGAACGCAAGTGCGCACATTGCACAGCAAATACAAAAGGCCAATATTGCAATGGGTAGACTCTACCCACTCATTTGCAACCACAGTAAACTCTCAAGCCAAAGCAAAGTACTCATTTACAAACAAATTATTTGTCCAATACTCACATACGCAGCCCCTATATAGTACACTGGTACCTGGTACTCAACACAACTTCCACTCATTGCAGGTAATATAAAACAAATGTTTAAGAATGGTGAATAAACATAACACAATTTATCCAAAACTCCCAAAAACCTCTTGGTTACATGTAAAAGCAATCATCAAAGACTTCATTAACAGAATCTCGGCAAACTTTTATAACTACTGTCTGCCACAAAATCTTGGTAGAAAACTCATATATCGCAAATCGCGCAGAAGGCATCGGCGATAGTGGGTGTAGGCTTCTGCATGGATCGTTAATCACATAACTTGGTTGTTTAAAACTTCGAACCCTTTTTTCTCATATGGGAGACTATCGGTGCAGTCATATAACTGTGCCGTAGCACCCCTTATGCACAAAAACTATACTCCAAACAAACTATTGAAAACCAAAATCAACCTCAGCCATGTTGCCTTCTCGGAATCTAAATTCCTCGTTTCAATTTTGAAACCCTGTTTTCCAGCCGGTTTTCAGGGAATACCCAGCGGAAAGATGCGAGGAGTCAAACTTATGTTAGGGACAAAGTTATCCGTAAACCATAACACATGGATAATGCTCCTGGAGCAAGGTGCCATGAAGACACGAAGAGATACACAACTTCGCTAAAGATTGTCAGTCCTTCGGCACTATTGTATTATCTTTAGCTTGTTGTAATTAGGGAAATAAAAGCTGTAATGAAGGCTATTTTTAATCTTAAAAAAATCTTGCAAATAACTGAAATATATGGTTGCCTTAAAACTCTGAGACACCCGGTATAAAAATATTTGGTTTCGGATTCGATAAGCAAGAAGGACCTGATCTATTTGATTGAACAGTTGGTACAATAGAAAGCGGGAGGGAACTAAGATTCTCCAATAATGCCTTTTCACTGTTACTCGGGCTTCTTAATGTTAAAACATGCGCAAAAACTAATAGTTGAGAAAATAGTCCACTTTTTTCAACTGGGGACTTCATACAACAGCGTAGGATTTGAGAAGAATTTTATACCTATATACATTCACACCTGACGAAATATACCAGATAAAAAGTCGTTTTAATTGTTAAATTTAGTAAATTTTATGAAGAATCTATAAATATAGCGACAAAAAAATATTTATTTACTTTTAATCATGCAAATTTCGTTTTGAAAATTTTAAATTATTATATATTTTTTTCAACAAAAAAATAAATCTGCGTCTAGAATTAAAGATTGCATTTTTTGAAAAAAATTTAATATGCTTATTTTTGTACTACTTATAATTTTTTTAAATTTAGGTCCATCCATTGAAGTTAAAACTTTCCTAACTCATTCAATTTAGAAGGGGGGGAAAAGTCTGGACACCTTTTTATGTATAATATTAAGCTTTACAGTTTTTGATGAGAACTTGTTTGTCTAACTTTCAATGTTTTCGAGTAATTGCGAAAAAACAACTTTAAATTTTGTATGTAACCTTGCCGGGGATTGCAGACGCTAAAACCTTCATAGATTTATAGATTGTTACTGCATCTATGAAACTACACTATATAAAAAATGCGAAGTTGTCTACACATTTTGATTCCAGACGTTATTTATCATCACTATCTAAAAAAAATTGGCGCCAACGTATCGTTGCCATTCTTTGGTTAGTAACTCTCTACTTGCATTTTATTCTCAACTCAAATACAATGATGCGTATTCCAACTAGGAGAGATCTGATCAAGGCAACGTTCATAAATTCTTACAGGTTTTTGCACATTAAGGAAGCATATGAGTAATTGGAATATAAACTCAAAGTGTGCTGTTCAGGAATAGTCCAGGCGGTAGAGCAGTAAAAGTAGGGTATAATCGATGTTGTTTGATAACGCAAAAATTTTCATGCAAAAAGTTGCCGAATATTGTGTACAACAATAATCTATGTTTGCCTACTCCAAAAAGTGTAAATGCTGTAGAACAATGAATGTACCGAAATATCGAAAAATTACCCATTTTTCGATACGCTTGTGTCTAAAACTTCGAAACAAAGCCTTAAAACAAAAAAAATTACTCTCTCTTTTTTGTTTATTTGACGATTTCCTATAATGTTATGAGAATCGGAAAACTTTAATTTTCCATGAATAATATGCGAAAGTTAGTAAAAAAGCATACGTAAACTTTGAGAAATTTTTTCGGTAAGTAAGAATTGATAAATACTTATCAAATCTTCATAAAAGATAGTTACACCGCGTAGTTTTTCACTGCCACAATTATTAATTAACAAATCATAAAAAGTTGATCGCGCGTACCTTGTTTGAACAACGGTGAAAAAGGAGCACGCAATTTTTAACAGATACTTAGTGCCATGACAAACAATAAGCAATTATAAAAATATCCATTTTACGTTTTAACAATTTTTAACAATTGTTTTAAATTTTGTCAAATTTTTTCCATTATAAATAATTTCACGTTTACAGCATCGGTTCGATGTAATTTGAAAAGTGTTTCCTATCTGAATACTGCTTTGCAAGCACTTCCATTTTAGCTCAAAACGACGAAATTGGACCGTGTAGATCCGGAGATAGAGGCCCACAAAGTTAATAATAATTTATGGCTTACTTAATCGTTAAATCGAAATTAGAAAAATAATGTCTTATAGCTGGTTGCAAATACTTTCTATATTCGTCTTGTGCATTTTCGACAGATGAAAGCCTAATGAAAGAAAAATCGATGAAAATACTAGAAAGCAACTGGAGGTTGTAATGTGTTGGGGTGTGGTTTTTGGAATTTTCGAGAAAAAAGTGTATAGGAGACATTTCTCAAAAGTGTATGGAATATGATGAATTGTTGAAATTTGATGAAAAGTTGCGGTGACGTGCCTTCGGTGGTTTGGGACTATTTACGGTGGTCGGCGGTGAAAAAGTTATAATAAATCTAAAAATGCGGGTGCGTCGTTCGTCGGTCCATTTGGCTAGTGAATAAATTCACAGAGTATGTAGGAAAACCGCAAAAAACCTGCAACACCGACGTGGGTGGTGTGGGGGCGGCTGAAAGTATAGGGGTTGTCCAAAGTGTTGAACGATTAATAGATTGAGATTGAGAGATTTTAGAATTTGTTGGAGATGTATAAATTATGAATGATTTTGGACTTTGTTAGGGAAGTTAGGTGAGTCAAGATTTGTAACATAGAATAAGTGTGGGAAATAGTGAGATTTTTGACGATTATCGGATGGAAATTGGGAAGCTGTCGAGGTAGTCAATGTATTCGTCGGGAAGGTCGTCGTACGCCGTGGCTAGCAAGCGTAGCGGAGGAAATGGGAGCTTCCTCTGGGGGAACTTTCCGAGGGATCGTCTGTTGGTGACCCACGGTGTGAGTACGGTGTTTTTGGAGATTTCACTGCCCGATTCGATAGTAAGACTAACGTATCGGGCTTGTAAATTATTTAGACGTGATGGAATGGGCTCGATATCGATGTTGACATATACAGTATTGGTGGGAGAGTATGGGGCCTTGTATTGGCAGTATCTCAGGATTGACTGCTCACAAGTCTTTTGACAAGATGGTTGGGGAGGGTGCAATAGACGTTAGCTCCATAGTCGATTCTTGGACGGATATATGTTTTATACGTATGAAGTAGGGTGGTAGGGTGAGTGCGTCCGAAGCTGCCGCCGAGCGCCTTGAGAAGATTTACTCGAAGTCGGACTTTCTTGAAAGTGTCCATGAGTTCGGCCATCAAGTTGAGAGTGTGAGTAAATCTCGGTCCCAAATAAACGACTTCCCTGCGGATTTCGAGTCGATCTCCCCAGAGTACGAGGCGGAAGTTTGTTGGTAGAAGTCGTTCTCTCATGGTGTCGGGGTGTTTGAAAACGATGGCTTGGGTTTTTTGAGGGTTGAGAGTCACCCGCCATTTCCTGCACCAATTGGAAAATTGATTCAGTAGATTTTGGGATCGAATGTTGAAAGAGCGAATGTCTGTGGCAGAAATTATTAGTGCGGTGTCGTCCGCATATAGTTGGATGTTGTCACGGGGATGTCGTGGAATTGGTGTATCATACGTATAGATTATATATAGTAGAGGAGCGAGTATCGAACCCTGCGGAACGCCAGTTTGGGGTGTAAAAGAGTCGGATATGCTATAACCAACTTTGAAGCTGATCGATCGGTCGGTGAAATGGGAGTATATTAATTCGACGATTTGGTTTGGCAATCGGATAATCAGTAGTTTTCTCACTAGTCCGGCATGCCAGACTTAATCGAAAGCTTTCTGAACGTCCATGAGAATGGCGGCAGACAGCGTCGTTGATTTAAAGCTCGGGTGACGATTGTTTGAAGGTTGGTGGTGGCGTTCTGACAAGAGCGGCCCGGCCTGAATCCGAATTGAAATGTCGGAATTATATTGTTTTCGGTACAGAAGTTCCAGATTCTTTCTTTCAACAATCGTTCAAAGACTTCACCTAGGACGCTGATTAATGAGATGGACCGGTAAGATTCAGGCTTTGTAGGATCTTTGCCGAGTTTGGGGATAAGAACTACGTTGGCTAATTTCCAACAACGAGGGAAGTATGAGTATGCCAGGCAGGCGTTCAGCAGGGCGCAGAGCAGAGGGAAGGTCTCCTCTGGCAGGTGTCCTGGGGCACTGTTTCTCCCCGCTTGGCATGCCCGCTGAACTCATCCGATTGTAAAAGGTGTAAGAAGCGGAGAGTTCTCATTTGGTTGGATATAATCGTGTGAGCTTCGAGTAATGTTTCGAGTCAGGAGATCGGTTTCGACGGCAAAGTTCCTGAGAAATCGAGGGTTGTCAGAGGGTGAAAAGACAGTTGTAATGCGTATTGCCCAGGTAAGCCCAAAGGAGACAGAGTTCGATTAAATTAATTGATCTATTGCTATAAAGAAATATTATTTACAAAGATAACATTAAACTAAACTACAATATTCTATATATACTACTGTGGTGCGTAATTATATTGAAAATCACGTTCCGACGATCCGTACTCCTCCGTCGACCGATGTGTACTGACGAACTGTAGGCAGGTTGGTATAACGACTCGAAATTTCCACTGTGGTATACGGGATTCTCTCGGTCCTACGAATTGTTCAGGCAGCCAAAGTTGAGAACAACCGATAGATCAATACTCTTTCGGTTATTGTCTCCAGATGTGAGTATATCGTTTATAGTAAGTCATTTCCCAACTTAACGACTCTCTCGGTGGTATAGGGATGTAGTTATTCCGGCGCGTCAGTACCACACCAGAATTATACTAACATTTAGCGCGATCGTTTACAGATAGTCAATACCCATCTCAACGTTAGCAAACCCTATAGAGATACTGCAGAGTTTTCGATGCGTCAATACCGCACCGAAATAATTCCAACAGTTTGAACAATCGTTTTCATTTCCGTCAATACCAGAAACCAACGGCCGTTCAAGTGAATGATGTATAAAAGTCGAATCAATACTTCGACTTAGTACAACACTCCACGGTGAAATGTGTGAAGCGTATAAGGTCAAAGTCAGTACCTTCGACCTACGCTTCGCACTGGAGGCGGCTGAACTTGTAGGAGCTGGAGTCCGTGAACCAAGTTATCGTCTTGTCTGTTGGCTTGCATTTTTATATACATTTTAGCGGTGGTGGTGGAAGTCTCCTTCCTTTCCACTGTCGATTCTTCGTGCGCATCTTGGCGTGGGGACTTTGTTGTTCTGGTGGGGTACCTCGTCATCGCTGCATTAACTGGTTACTTGGATCGATATTTATAGTAATGAATTTATATCATTACACAGTTTGTAGGTTATTTTTGAAGGCGTTGGCTTTGTCTTCGGATGTGTAGATCTTCTGTCCTTGCACTTCGAGGTGTGATTCAACCTTCCTCTTGAGGCCGACGAGGCGGTTGTCTGAAGTCCAGTCCGGCTGTTTCGGCTATCCATTTTTTCTGCTTTTCAGTATTGATTTCGTACCGAACCTGGGCGTTGAGACGGTTCCATTGTGTTTTGACGGCGTGGTCTCGAGCGCGGACGTATAACCTGTATAACTGTCTTTTCTGACGAATTTTTTGCAGAAATCTTTGCGGAAGGGCATGAAAATTGGCGTATATGGTGGTGAGGAGGACGGCGATGTCTTGCGCATCGATTAAGAGGGATTGGAATTCTTCTGCGTGATTATCTATGTCATCAGTATTCTGATGAATGACGTGTTGTGGTAAATTGGTAGAGACGTGGTTTGCAAAGGAATTCCAATCGGCTTTTTTGAAATCGTGAAAGGTGAAATTTGTTGATGGTGGTGGTATTGGGTTGTGTAGTGCGGTTTTGATCAGTAGCGGGACATGGTCGGAGGAGATGGGGTCGCCTATAGAGCATTCATCGTCTATATGGTTGAGTAATCTGTCAGTGCAGATTATATGGTCGACTATGGAAGAGCCGAGGTGACTTATTAGTGTTGGATTATTGTTTCTAATCCGTGAAAGGGGGAGTGAGACAAGTTGATCGGCGAGTAGTTTGCCGTTGGGGTTGGTGAATGTATCACCGAAAAGTGTATTGCGTGAGTTTAAGTCATCCATTATTATGGTTCGTGGTAGAGTGGATGCATATTCGAGGAGGTCGATTGATAATAGTTGATTGGGATGTTTGTAATAAAAAAGAAAGTCGTCGTGGTATTATTCCACGATATGTTGATGGCTATGCAATCCAAGTTCTGTTGAGACAGAAGTGCAGGGAGTGGGTGTGGTGACGCGGGGAGTCCGTTTCGGACGAGAAGTCCGTTGCCGTGACAGTAGAAGTTCCTGTCTAGGTGGAAGGTGGTGTAGCCAGTGAAGCGAGGAGGGTTTTTTAAAAGAGTGTCTGTAATAGAAAGTACTTGTATGTTTTGGGAGTGCAGAACGTGTTTGAGAAGATGTTGCTTCCTGGCTAGACCTTGGCAATTCACGGTCCCGATTGTAAAGTCCATGACTTAATTTTGTCTCATGGTCGTGAAAGCGAAGTGGACGCGGTTGCCAGCGCCACTTGTTACGGTACAATTTCAACCGTAGAAGGAGGGGACGAGATGTGTGAGCGTTTCGGCGACTAGGCCATGACTAGTCGGGACGGCGTTCATGATTGTCGTTGCCAAGATCTCAATTAAGATCTTCGAGTCGGTGGACAAGTTGTAGGGGATCTGTGGTTTTTCAAGGGTCACGGGTCTCTTGTGCGGATTTCGGTGCTTCCAGCCGCTTGGGGCACCGAGGGTGGAAAGCGGGGTGTGGACCGCCGCAGTTTTTGGAAGATGGGTTGTTTGCCTTAGGGCAATTGTTGGATTTGTGATCGGTGGCTTCGCAGGAGATGCAGACGGGCTTGGATCTGCAGGACTCTGCGAGGTGGCCTGTGCTGGAGCACATGTTGCAGTATTTTGATACTGCGGGTAGTGGGTCGGAGCGGTTGGAAGCCTCGCATTGATGGGAGAAGCCGTGGAATCGGAGGCCCTTCGTTAGGGCCATGTAATAGTGGTTTTCGGACTCGGTAAGAATCCGAAACATAGAGGTTATTTTGCCATGGCGGCGGGACATGATGCGCCAGGACCTGGTGGAGAGGAATTTTATATCGGCGAGGATATCTTCGAATTCTTTGTCTGAGATGGTTGTGTCCAGATTTCTGCAGACCAGTGAAAAAGTAGGTTTGCGTGACTTAGAGCGATGACTGTCTTGGCGGATGGGGCTGAGGCGGATGACGGTGACTTGGTCGTCACCGAGAGTGTTGCGAAGCTTTTTCGCGAAAGATTCGTGAGGGACGTCGGACCTGATTTTCAGGAGCGCGGTCCTGTTAGAATTGGCTTTTAGGTAGTAGATTTCGCCTCTCAACAGCTCATTGGTGTTGAGAAGGTTGTAGAGCTCTCGCTGGGAGACGTATTAGGCAGAGAGGTTCCGTATGTTCAGTGTCTGTACGATTGGGTCTGTTTGTGGTTGTCGGGGTTGTTTGGCTTGTTGTGGTTGAGGTGGTTATCGTTGTCGTGGTGGTTGCTGCTGTCGGGGCGGTTGCCGATGTTGGGTGGTTGGGGGTGGTGGAGTGTGGATTCTTCGGTCTCTCTTGGGTTTGGCTCCCAAGAGAGTGAAGTCCCCTTCTTGTTCTTGTCGCTTGGTGGATTGTTGGTTGGTGCGTGGTGAAGATTGGACGGAGATATGGGATTGTGCGGAATGGACGGATCTGGACCTGGAGAAGTTCCGTGAGTTGGATCGTGATTTTAGTTGGTTCGTTACGTCTTGTAATTGTGTTTTCAATCGTTGATTTTCCGCCTTGAGTTCGGCGAGTTCTTGGGTGAATTGTGCAGCCAAGTTTGTTAATGCGTCGGTGGGTAGGGCTAAAGCGTCGATGGGTCGGGGAGGTGTTATTGGTGGGAACTCTTCGTGAGAAGAGATGGATGGCACAGTTTGGCTCCGGGTTTTAATCGGAGAGCGCGTTGATGATGGCATGTTGAATTAGTTGAATTAGTGGAGCGGAAGAGGATGTAGCAGAAAGTTGCTTCGTTGTTAGTTCCAGGGAGATCGGACAAGAGCTGGCAGCGGACTCACTGCCTGAGGGAGTTTCCTCCCCGGTTAAAGGTTTCCTGGTCCTTTTGTCCGCAGGTTAGTGTTTATATTCACCTGAATGTTTCCGTCCTCCATTGGCTGGGTGATAATTGGCACTTCTCGATGGTCTTAGCTCACTATTTTGTTGGTTCTGTTGGTTCAAGCAAATTTCATAAATAAAATTGCTCTATAAAGAGCGGAATTTCATAAATAAAAATTGCTCTAGTGAGAGCAGATTTTCACAAATAGTAATTGTCCTATAAAGGACAGGTTGAGATTAGAACCTCAGTTGGTAGACGAGTCCGGCTGCAAGGGCTTCTGGAAATACCTGGTTTGGATCAGTGACCAAGTTTTCCGTTTTAGCTTCTTCTTGCTGGTGACCTTCTTCGCTGGATGTGTTCACTACACTGGCAATAATAATACTTTAGCCCAGGTATACATACTGCGTAGGAACAAGTGAAAACATTGAGTTACTTCGATCCAGGTAGATCGCAGTTCCCTCCTTGGTATTCATAACTTAGGCCCCGCCTACATATAGGTGCTTGGGACTCTAATATCAAACACGCTCATTGGTTACATTGGATCCTACTTGCCCATTAGGGATGCTGTCTATTCCAAAACAAACTGCACAGCACACGCAGAACTTATGCAGAACATCCATCGAACCGATGCTGTAAACGATAAATTATTTATAATGGAAGAAATTTGACAAACTTTAAGAACATTGTAAAGAATGATTAAAACGTAAAATGGATATTTTTATCATTGCTTATTGTTTGTTATGACACTGAGTAACTGTTAAAAATTGCGTGCTCGTTTTTCACCGTTGTTTATACAAGGTATGCGCGATCAACTTTTTTATAATTTGTTAATTAATAATTGTGGCAGTGAAAAACTACGCGGTCGATCGTTACAAAAATTTTTGTGCGTAATTGTCATGTTTAACTATCTTTTCTGTAAATTTGATGAATATTTATCAATTTTTACTTACCGAAAAACTTTCTTGAAATGTACGTATGATTTTTTACTAATTTTCGCATATTATTCATGAAAAGTTAAAGTTTTTCAATTCGCGATTCCCATACCCTCATTGGAAATCGTCGAATGAACAAAAAAGGAGAAGTAAATTTTTTTGATTTAAGGCTTTGTTTCAAAGTTTTAGACACAAATGTATCGAAAAATGGGTCATTTTTCGATATTTTGGTACATTTGTTGTTCTACAGCATTTAGCAAGCACTTTTTGGAGTAGGCAAACATAGATTATTATTGTACACAATAATCGGCAACTTTCTGCATAACATTTTTTGCGTTATCAAACAACATCCATTTCGATTGCTCTATCGCCTGGACTAGAAGTATATAAGAGCATACGAGATTGAAGAAGGACCTTATCAATTTCTCATTCCAAATTTTTAGTAAAAAGTTGATTTATGAGTTCCCCTGCAAAATATGAAGCGCCATGACTTCATTAGTCACAATAATTGAATCTATGCCTTCAATTATTCTAAAGCTCATAAGAAAAAAATTGTATACAAAAAATTGACATTCTTCGACGTGAAAAAGTGATCTCTACCTTCAATCCTCTTTGAAGGACAGGTACGACCCCCAGTTTTTCAAATGGGAAATAAAGTCTTATGATGTTTCGTTTGAAAGGTATCTTCATTCTGTATCAAAAAATGTTATCGTTTTCAGATATCAGTAGTAACGACATCATTTTTAAGTATTGGTAAATAATTATGGCCATTCAAATTGCCCTCAATGAAAAAGGGGCCAATGATATTAAGGTCTCCAACAATCTCTACCCACATATCAACCTTTCGAAGGTATTGCGTATGTTCTTCTGTTATCCAGTGAAGATTTATGTTGCCCAGTAGCAATTTTGACGATTAGCATGTGTGCGGTTAAGACTGTGCCACACTTAAACCCTCCTTCGATAGCTGGTACAGCGCTGTATCGTACGAAAAGGGCTGATAAATTACGATAAATCAAACAGAAAATTAACGCGTTATTCAAAAGTTACATTTAGTAATATTTAATAACAAAAAAATTGAAAAGGACAATTATACACACACGCGTGGGAGCGAAAGCATGACCGTTAAGTGATAAATTGAATTTATCAGGAAACATAACGTCTTCTAATAAAATAATATTATTCAACATCTCCATCATTCGCTCACAAAAATCGCCATCCATAAGCTCCCGAGTAGGTATATTTTGTTGGGACCTTAAACCCAAGCATCACATTAACTATGATAGCATCATTCAGGATATTGGCAGCTGCTTTGCATGTCCAAACTTGTCAAACTGCTCATCTATTCTACTAATTATCCCTCGGGATATAGGCGGCAAAGCTGGAAATGTCTCATGAAACTAGTTCCTGTTGTGTTCGGGTTTTATCCCCGTAACCAATCAATGGTAAAAGTATTATATCATGCATACCTGTTAATCTAACAATCTCTCTTAATTGAACTTAACGACATTTGAACAAAATTATAAGACTGGCAACTTACAATATCAACTTACAATTACAAACAATTTGATGAAGCGTTTTAAACAAATTATTATCTAAAAAAAACACCTCTATGGTTTTTTATCACTCTCTTATTATCAAGACCTAAGCGTGAAATTAGTTTTAATTATTTTGGTAATCAGATGACAGATGTTTCAGCTGATATTATATTAATTGGTCATTTGATTTTTATAGGTACATCGGGTTTGGAAATTGTTACAAGATCAGTCAATACCGTATAAACCACGGGAGCCGTTTGCAACTCTATCTCACAGTGATCTTTGGGCGAATAACATCATGATAAAACATGACAAAGAAAAGCCTATACATGTTAAATTCCTTGATTTTCCAATGTCCAGTTACAAATCTCCAGTAGTAGATGTGCTGTTTTTCCTTTTCACCAGCGTTCAAACTAAAGTACTTAAAGAGGATATTGATGATTTAATTAAATTTTATCACAAAGAATTAATAGAAAATCTGAAAGAGCTAGATTGCAGTACAGAAGAGTTCAGATTTTCTGAGTTTCAAAAAGAATTTCAGCAAGACGCATATATAGCGCTGTGTGGGGCACTTGTTTTCGTCCCATTCGTAATTTTCGGACCGAAAGGAAAAGGTCCTGAACCAGTCGAAGAAAATTTCGATTTTTCTGGCAACCTAATTAGAGACGAAATAAGAAAGTCGGTTCCGTACATCGCCAAAGAAAAGATGCAATTTATAGTACAATATTGTGAAAGTAAAAAGTGGATTTGAAATTAAATTATTATGATGGAATTGATTTTGTTGGTTTGTCTTTACTATACCCGTTGATTTACATGCGATAGCTCATTCGATCCGGAATAATGTTCAGAAAAATGTATTGTAACCGTTTTTCGACACATAAAAATTACAAAAGTTATAGACATATGAAGATAAAAAAGGTATTCAGTTATTTGCGATTATTATAACGTTACTTTTTTTTGTTCCGGTATCATTTGATTTACTTAAATTTAGAACCTGTAACATGTTACTTCCTCCTTACTCAATTACTTTGATTTTAAATATTGTAACGTAATGAATTGAATTTTATTTTACCTGGAAAAACAAATTTAATTACAAGCTCATTTATTTTCAATATGTGGGCCGTCCGGTATATATACATTTCCATTTCATTTGATTGAAACATTTAGACTGCCCGGTATATCTATAGGAATGTTGGTTCACAGTAATTAAATGTTTGAGTTTCATTACGAGACTTCTTTTTGAAGCGATTTATGAAAATAATAAATACCGAGACCACAGGTTGAAAAGGGATTTTTGGCTATTTCTTTTCCGCGCTCGTTTGCATAGTGAGTAAGAAGTGTCCGTAGAAAGATAGTAAAACTTGTCAAGTGCTTAAAAGGTAAAATTTTATTTTGATCCGTATGTATATTTCCGAATTAAAATTATTTTAGTGTAAAATTATAATTGATAGTTGAATTCAATATATTCCGTATAAAAGAATGAATTTGTTAGGACTCCCGTAGTTATACGATATTCAGTGGTGTTATCACATTTCATTTTAAATTTTCTATAATTCAATAGAGTTTGAATTGTAAACTATACGCTATTTTCTGTTGTTGGTTATTTTGAAATTTTATTTGACCTAATTCGTCCGAGTTTTTTATATTCAGAATCAAGTTTTGGTGTAAGCTTTCTTTATTCAAAATTTTTTCTTGATTTTTCTTTCATTTTGTTAATAGAGTTTCCAGAAATTATATTTGATTACTGGGTGATTCGAAAGTATTGCTTAGAAATTAAATACGTTCTGGTAGAAATTTCAACACCTCGCCGACCTTCTCGGGATCTGTCAAAACTTATTTCTGTTTCTGCCGTCCAGATTCAGTTAATAGGTTTTTCAATTGGTTTCTGAGAATTATATTTGATTACTGGGTGTTTCGAAAGTATTGCTCAGGAATGAAATAAATTCTGGTAGAAATGTCAACCCCTCGCCGACCTTCTCGGGTTCTGTTAAAATTTCATTCTGTTTCTGCCGTCCAGATTTAGTGTATAGGGTTTTCCTCTGATTTCCGAGAATTATATTTGATTACTGGGTAATTCGAAAGTATTGCTCAGAAATTAAGTAAATTCTGGTAGAGATTTCAGCTCGTCGCCGACCTGTAGGGGATTGAAAGTATTAATTAGCTGTTTTGAGGATTCATAGTTCAAACTATGGTCCAAATAATTGAAAACGGATATTTTTTGTTTTAATAACATGAAAGTCCAAGAAATGTCGATGTAAACACACTTTATTTTTAAGAATAAGTAAACTGTTGTGTATATTTTTTAGCGCTATAAGTATTTTTAATAAGAATACAACGTAACTGCGATGGAATGGCCGAGCGGGCTAAGCGTCCCTACACTCGATTTCTGACAAACAGTAAGGTGGTTCGAACCCGGGCTCGGTGGTTTTTTTTCTAATTTTAAATGAAATAAGTTATATCATATGAACAAATCAACTTAGGAAATACGCATTTGACATATACATAAATTTGCGGGGTAAATAGACTAGCATTTCAACATTCAATTTGACAGCTTTTTTTATCCGTACACGTATGGATAAGTTTTTTTCCGTACGCGTATGAATAAAGGCCACTTTCCATAGAACTAGACAGTGCGATATATGTCACTTTCCAATGTGGTCGTAGGAAAAACGTATTTCAGTATATCAGAACTAGGTACATTGTCTATTATTTATTAACTCAAGAAACACTGGGTCCATTTTTATAATATATAAATAATTATTTGCTCATAATCTGCCTCACTGCCACTACTAGAGAAAGAAGCGATTATTTTTGGTTAATATGGGCATTTCTTTATTTCAGTCAAAATTTTATCCAAAATGGAGATTTCATTTTTAAAGAAGAAACTGAACTATAAGTAGAATTGTATTTTTAACAGTGTCATCGAAAGTTTCAACAAATCCTGGATGAGCTCTACGATGGTTAGAAGAGACAAATGATGTTCCAGTGTTTCCATATTCTTTGATAGTATGATAGCAACTCTAAAAAGTAAAATTTGTACACGTTAATTTAACACAAAAGTACTATTTTTGATAACTTACCCAACGTTTTTACAATTTCAAACACAATGGTTGATCAGAAAATTTGTTTATACAAATTTACAATATTTTGTTTCTCTATGGATATATACAAAGGTGGCCTGAACTTACAGAACTCCTTATTTCTGGGGGCGAATGAAGAAGTCTGTTATTATTGCAGATTGTAACGTAAAGAATTCGATGGAATAACAATATAATGAAAATTGTACTGATGATGGTCCTAAATAAAGGATTATAAAAGAAGTTTGGCGAGGAATTATTAAAATTTCTTAAATTTGAAGATTTTCTCTGCCAATTAACAATTGAATAAAACAAATTTTTCAGATTTATCCAATATTTTTCCATATTATGGTTAGTTCTTTCGTTTGAGAATTGAGTTAAAATATTTTGAGGATACGTACAGTCAATAGACAGCCCGTCACTCTTGTCCATATTGCACAAAATTTCAGGAGTTATTTCCTTTTTTAAATAGTGTTACGAAATCGCACACTGGTGTAGTCCCTGAATCCGACTCTGCCTAAGCCATGTATGTGACTATTCTTATCTAGACATTTCCAGTGAGGTCTATTGTTTTTGCGAGTCGCCGAGTCCGTATCAGATTATATATTTTATGATTTGCATTGTACATGAACCGTTTCATATGTTTTTCGCTTATATTTTGCCTAGTGTATGTTATTTGTTTGGATACCCCTCCGCTTGTTAAATTTATTTGGTACCTTTCGGTAAAAGGTTTTATTTATTTTGTTAGCTGAGTACTTATTATGTTATAGTATATACACCCAGTGCCTGATTTAAGCACAGGCAACATAGTCAGTTGCCTATGGGCCGCCACCACAAGGGGGCCGCCACCACACAACAAAAAAAGTCAATTAAATTAAATCAATAAGGGCTCAGTAGAAACAAAAAAATACTGAGTTTTGTTACAAATAGTTAGATGAAAAACTTATTTTTATCTTTGGGCGGGAAAAGATAACATTCAAAAATCTGCGAGATCAAGCAACACGAAATATGAACACAAATGGCGCCTTTCGCGCATTCTACCGCGCCGCGCTAGTCCAATAGCAACAGCCGAAAATGGCGTGTCACACGGCACGCGAATAATTTTTGCTATTAAAAGAGCAGGACTTTTTTCATTGAGAAAGCCAGTGAGACGCGTTTAAGAAGGTATAGAGCGGCGTCTCGCTCTCTCTCTCTCTCTCTCTATGAAAAAAGTCACGCCGCCCGCCTGGCCACCCGCCCACCCAAGTGCGCATTGGCGCGTACGTATGCACCTCGCTCGACATGAATAAACTGATTTTTTGCATTGACAGTTGAGTATCAAACGTCGAAACGTCAACAGGTGTATTAATTAAGTAATTGAATAAAGTCGTTTCTCGTTCCTTTTTTGTAAGTAAGTAGTGAATGTGTAAATATTAATCCCTAAAGTTTATGTTATTGTTGATTTTTGATGTTAATCGTTGAAAATAGAGTTGCGTCTGGTTTTTAAGAACGCGGTTACGCGGTATAAGTTCAACTTTTGCACGTCTTTTTTGGTTTATATTTTGAAGACCGCCTAGACTGCCCTAGAAGTAAGGTGAGTAGATAAATCATGTATTTTAAGTATAATAATGTTAAAATAAACATTGGCTAAATAAGCAACAAAGTAAACCTAATTAACAAAGCAATGAGCAGTTTGCATCGAACAAGATTGAGGAAAATCGAGTAGATACCTACTCGGTTAACTTTTGACAGTCAAACTTTGAAACAAATATGTATGTACTGTTTCGCTGTTAACAATTATAAAAAAGTTTCCTATAACATACAATCAAAGGAATACCTATAAACCTTGGTAGAAATAAGGAACATTTTATTTTTATTTTTCAAATATTTTTTTTGTCCGTCTAAGGGTCTAAGTTTGCTGATTAGTTTGTTTCATGGCTTCAATATAGTAGCTTATGACGTACCTTACTACGGGGCAAAAGGGCTGCAACTGTCATTTTTGCAGTTATTTCAAAAATTAAAAAAAAATTTCAATGTAAGCTTAACTCTATCATAATGAAAGTGAAATCAAAAAATTTGAAATTTTCTCATTGATACAAAATTTGTCAAGGAATGCTTAGTATACTGAAATACTACCTGTCCGCCCTCAGTACAGTCTCGCCCGTGTAGATTTCGGTTATATCTCGCTTCGCGCTCCTTGAGGAACATGTCAAAATTCAAGATAAAAGGTAGCCTATGTCCTTTCTTCAGATCTACTCTATCTCTGTATAATATTCCATTAAAATCGGATTAGTAGTTTAGGCGTGAAAGGCGGACAAACAAACCAACATATTTTCACATTTATAATATAAATTTGGTAGAATGGATTAATTTGTTTTTAAAGGTGAAGCGAGAAGCGACCTAATATGGACCGCCATTTGTCCAGTGCTGATCGCCATAGAGGAAAACGACAATATCTAAGCGGAAGTGGAAAACGGAAAGCTGCCGCTGAAAAAGAAAAGAAGACTGAAGAAGTTTTAGCTAAATCACGTCGTATGACTGATTTTTTTACTGCACCATCTATGGCAAAGAGTGATGTTCCAACTACTTCTCACTCTCTTAACGATGATACCACATCTTGTTGTGCAAGCCCACTGCAGGAAGATGACCTAGTATCTGCAGAGAATTGCAATAATATGGTAAGCGTTTACAAAATCCGTGAAAATTTTTGGAGCGAGATGATCTGTCGGTGTTTATACCGGGTGTAGATATCTAATCGTTAAGTGTGTATAGACGATTGAACAACTGCTATCGAAAGTACGTTACCTAATAAATAATCTTTTTGAAAATAAAACGAAACCGAGAATTATTCAAATTTTATACCTGAAAACTGAAACACTTCCATTTTACATTATGTATAAAATTAGTACTTTCTTTTAATATTTTAAATTAATTTAATTTTATTTTGTTTAGATGGTGAGTTCAAAGTTTTGTATGGAAATAAAAAGTACGGGAGAGTTTAATTTTGAAACTTTGAACACTATTCGTTGTTTGTTGAATTAGTTACTGATGTCATTCTAGTCATTAGGTAACGTACTGTGTAATTATAATAGGTGGGCAAATTTATAAACTTCTCGAATCAAAGGTACGTTACGTTTATTCTAATTATTTCTTTCAGGTGCCAGAAGACGCGCCTGCGACATCAACAGAAGAATCCACTGAAGCTCTAAAGCATCTGTCTGTCAACATCTGTGAAAGTTTTAACTTGGAAAAAGACATTGGTCTGTGGCCTGAAATTTTAACCCCCGGTACCATTGATTGTTGTATAAAAATGGGCATCACCTCCCTTCAGTATTGCAACGAGGAACTATTCGATAAAAGTTAGCCCCGCAGTTTTATACCGAGTCTGGAAAAACCAGTATATATAGAAGGAAATGCAAGAAAAGATTTTTCATTCGAAGAACAATAAACGGCGAGGCTAAAAAACGCTGGTGGTTATGCTTTTCTCCAAGCAAAGGGCATCTCTTCTGTTTTGTATGAAAGCTTTTCTCACCAGTACGTTCACAGTTTATCCATGAGGGCTTTTGTGATTGGAGAAATGCCGTCGCACGATTGATTGAACATGAAACCTCGAAAAATCATTTGAAGGCTTCAATCGATTATACTGGGCGATCCCAACTAATTGGTCGCATTGATCGAGAACTGGCGGAGATAATGGAAAAAAGTGTTAAGTATTGGCAAGAAGTTCTTAAAAGAGTGTTGCGAGTCATAGCTTTTCTCAGCGGAAGGGGATTGGCATTTAGAGGGGAAAACGGAACTCTCGGGTCTCCTAACAACGGCAACTACCTTGGAATATTAGATCTTTCAGCTGAATACGATGTTTTTTTTCAAAAACATTTAGAAGAACATGGCAACCGTGGAAGTGGTCACACAAACTACTTGTCATCCACGATTTGTGAGGAACTGCTAGAAATTTTAGGAAAAGCCGTTTAAAGAATATTATTGATTGAGTGAAAACTGCAAAATATTTTTCAATTTCTCTGGACTCGACTCCTGGCAAAGGCCATGTTGATCGATTGACGTTAGTGATTCGGTTTATTGAAGGGCACGCTCCTGTTGAGCGTTTTCTTATTTCTATGCCTAACCAGGGTCATAAGGCGAAGAATATGTATGAGGGCTTGATTAATTTCCTAGACCAAAACGAGCTGAACCTGAAGAACGTTCGTGGACAGTCGTACGACAATGCTTCTGCAATGAGTGGAAGATATAATGGCCTACAAGCATTAATACAAGAAGGAAATAGCCTAGCATCTTGAGTGCCGTGCTTTGGCCATTCGCTTAATCTTGTCATACAATCGGCGGCCAGTTGTTGTCTCAGAGCAATAAGTTTCTTCGATTTTTTAGAAGAGCTGTATGTATATTTTACGGCTTCAACTAACAGGTACAATACACTTAGTCGCTGTTTAAAAGAAGCGAAAACTGACCAACCTATTCTTGTGCCGAAAAGAACGACAACAACTCGCTGGTCATGTCGAGTTGAAGCCACTAAAGCACTTTTGCGGGGCTATATTGGTTTTATAAATGCCCTCGAAGAAATTATTGACGACGAAGAAGACACAGCTAAATCAAGAGCAACAGCTGTTGGTTTGCATGATAGAATGGCAAAGTTAGAAAGAGCCATATATACAGTTTTTTGGGATAATATTTTGGGACATATAAACAAAGTCAGTGAAAGCCTAGAAAATCCTAGATTGGACTTGAATACTGCTGCAACACTGCTTACTTCATTAAAAGCAACCATTGAATATAAAAGAGACAGTTTTAATGAATCTGAAGTAAAAGCTTTCGAGCTAGTTGATCGCCGAAACTACGAAGAAGAAAACAGGAGAAAAACAATAAGAAACATCCCGGTTGTCCACTTTAGATTGCCAAAAGCTTCGGAAGTTCAGTTATCACCCTCTGACAAATTTAGGACTCAAAGCTACATCCCAGTTGTCGAGCAGCTCATGACCGCTCTTCAGAAGAGAATGGAGGCGTACTCACTTATAAATGCACGATTTGGATTTTTGAAAAATTCAACTGCTATTTCTGATCAAGAAATTTTGTCTGCCAGCCAAAACTTGGTGAAAACCTACTGCGACGACGTAGATAATTCACTTGGCAACGAATTTATACATTTCAAACTTTTTATAGTTCAGTATGAAGAATTTGACCAGAAGAGAAGAGAAGAGATCAACTATGAGAGATGGATGTATGAATTGTTGTGTAAAAACAATGTTGAAGATTGCTGTCCCAACGTTGAGGTAATTCTGAGAATTTATCTCACACTAATGGTGACAAATTGTACGGCTGAAAGATCCTTCTCAAAACTGAAGCTAATAAAAAATAAACTCCGAAGTTCTATGACCGAGGACAGATTAAATGTTTTAACTCTCCTTAGTTTAGAGAGTGATGTTTTGAGGGAAACAGACTTCGACAATATTATCGATACGTTTATTGATGTGAAAATCAGACGAAAAATAATTTAGCTTGTAGGTAACCTAAAACTATTTTAGTTGTTTTCTAGTTTAATTTTGAATAAATCTTGTGTTAGCCAACTTATTTAGTTGCTTTCTTCTTCACCTTGACCTTAATAGAAACTTTCAACAGTTAACCACAAACGATTTGAGGGCCTCCACCACATGCTCTGCCTATGGGCCGCCAAAGTCTAAAGCCGGCGCTTTATAAACCTTTATTGAATTATTTTAGTTTCATTCACAACTCACTAAGAGTTCGTTATTATCGTTGGTTTCAATTTATATAAGCTTGACAGCAGTAATTATCATATTGGTGGTTTATTTTAAGGTAATTTTGTGTTAACAGTCGAGCAATAAAGCTCTATCAAAATAAGTATACCGCTAGTTAGTCTCTACAGTAAGTGACAATTCGACCTCTGAATTTTTCCGTACCTGCATCTGTTGCTATCCGGAACCCTCGAAAGTTTTGGAGACGAGGGGCCGTGGAGTTAGCATGTTGAAAATCTGACGCCCGAGAGAAAACTTGAATCCGCAGTTTTGGGGTGTCAATTGTGACGTGCCCAGATACTTAGTCGTCGACTTATAAGTACGAGACGAAAAAGGAAGGGAAAACGCGTCACAAACTTGACGCCCGAGCAGGGACCTTGATTGTTGAGAAGGACCGTTGTATCACGTTTTGGATTTTTTAAGTGTTCCTCTGTTTCCGATTTATTTTTCTGTATTGTTGATTAGATCCGGACCGTTTATTATGTCTTCCTTTTAACCGTGTTGTGGAAAACGGATAATTGTTTGTTAGAATAGGAACCGTTTAATACCATTTATCGATTTTATGTTCCGTCTTCGGCTGTTTTTGTAGCGTCGATTTGAGCAGGGTACTATTCCATACCGTCTTCAACTATTCCTTTTACCGTCCAAAATTTAGTGTTTAAAAGACGGAAGAGTTGGAAAGTAGACGTTTATAGGAAGTTCTGAGAAATTGGACATTACCTCCCTATTTGAACGTGAAGCTGCCGAGAAAACACTAAACGCCCCGTCAGTACGGACCGTAAGTTCCGTGGAGGTAGCCTAGACCATCGTGTAGGTTGGGTATACTTGCTCGAAAACGAGAAATAGAATACCCAACTGTCAAAGAGAAATTTATCCAATGCGGTAATCGTTCCAGAAAAACGGAAGAGACTTGTGAACTTTCTGAGACGAAAAATTATTTCTCCACAATCCGCTGCTAGCCACGAAACTGAATATTATCCGACCGCTATGGCAGCCCCGCACGTTAATGTACACGATTGGGAAGTGTCTTTTGGAAACCGAGGAGATCCTGCCTCGTGTATAGAAAGAATCGAAGAAATATGTACAGCAAAGAATGTCCAGAAAGACAATTTGCTTCCTGTGTTACCGGAATTATTATCAGGTGAACCCGCATCTTGGTACCGCAACAACCGAAGTAGGTTCATAGCCTGGGGCTAATTTGAAGCGGAATTCAGAATTTACTTTTATCCAATCAACTATGAAGTCGACTTAGAAGCCGAGATAGGAAGACGTCTCCAAAGACGAAATGAATCCGCTGCAACGTACATGACCGAGCTACAGACCCTGATGAGAAAGCATGGAAAGTTAACTGCAGAACAACAGTTAACCTGGCTGTACAGCAACCTTTAACCCTAATATCGGCAGCAAATCTGAAAAGGAGACTTTTAAGATTTTCCCACGTTCTGTCAAGTGGTAAGGGTATATGAGCTCCTTAGGAAGGAATTCCAAAATGGTCCCAACCTCAATGGACGGAACCGTGTACCAGCCCGTCCGCAGCCAGTAAATACACCAAGATATGGACCGTCCCACAAATCGACGCCTGGTCCATCCAGAGAGCTCATCACCGGTCCCAGCCAACCGTCACCGACCGATACTCCTCGCCGTCCGCCGCCTGATACTACTCGTCACCCGTATAAACTATCTTCCCGTGAACCCTCCTGTTTTCGTTGTGATGAGTCTGGGCACTTCCGAAGCAATTGTCAAAACCCTTCAAAGATATTCTGTTCTCGTTGCCGTAAGGAAGGAGTATTTTCCAGAGACTGTCCCTGCAACAGGCAGGAAAACTAATACGGAGCTGTCCCGAGGAGAGCGCGACACAGCTTCCGAAATTATTTGCCTATCATACTGAGCATTGTTAGATACCGGAGCAGCAAAATCATATATTGGTGATCAAGTAGCTAATACATTTTCCCAAAGAAAGCAAACTACCGCTTGTCAAGCTCCGAAGGCCCGTTTAGCTAATGGAAATTTAGTCTCTATCATCGATATTCATGAGCTGAAATGGAAGATCAACGACGTCACTATGGAGGGTTCGTTGGAGCATTTCCCTGGTCTCATAACCGACATAGTGTTAGGAAACGATATCCTCCGAAAGTATAATTTCCGTTTGGAGTTAGTAACTGGAAATATATATATATGAATAATGGAATGAAAGGCGTCCGTCATTAGCCAGTCTTGTTGGAGAATTGGAGGCAGTAAACCCGCCAATGAAATAAATCGATGCGGCTGTCCCGATAATATGTAGGGAAGAAACTAACCATCGCCATGTTGAAGATCGCTGTCCTAGGAATAAAACTGTGCCTGAAGTGAATGAATCTATTTCCGAAGTCTCTGCGCCCTCCCTGGGGTTGTTAGGGGTTGACAAAGAGTAATGCGTTCCAGAAGTCTCTGCGTCTTCCCTGGTGTTAGAGGTTGACAACGAGCAATCTGTTTCTGAAGTCTCTGCGTCTTCCCTGGTGTCAGGGGTTGACAAGGAGCAAGCCGTTTCTGAAGTCTCTGAGTCTTCCCAGGCGTTAGGGGTTGACAAGCGATCTGTTTCTGAAATCTCTGCGTCTTTCCTGGTGTTAGGGGTTGACAAGGAGCAAGCCGCTTCTGAAGACTCTGCGTCTTCCCTGGCGTTAGGGGTTGACAAGGTGCAATCTTCTCCGAAAGTTTCTGTGTCTTCCCTGGTGGTAGGGGTTGACAAAGAGCAATCTGTTTCGGAATTCTCTGCGTCCTCCCTGGTGTTAGTGGTTGACAAAGAGCAATCTGTTTCTGAAGTATCTACGTCTTTCCTGGTGTTAGGAGTTGACAAGGAGGAATATGTTTCCGGAGTCCCTGCGTCTTCTCTGTTGTTAGGGGTTGACAAAGAGCTATCTGTTTCCGAAGCCTCTGCGTCTTCCCTGATGTTAGGGGTTGACACGGAGCAATCTGTTTCTGAAGTATCTGCATCCTCCCTAGTATTAGGGGTTGACAAGGAGCAAGCTGTTTCCGGAGTCCCTGCATCTTCCCTGGTGTTAGGGGTTGGCATGGAACAATCTGTTTCCGAAGCCTCTGCTTTATCACTGGGTAGTTTAGAGGTCGACAAGGAGCAATCTAATACCGAAGTCTATTCGTCATCTCTTGTAGACGTGAGAGATAATAAAGCATATGATGAATTTGGAGAATCTACGTTGTCCCCAGAGCACTTAGGAGAAAACACCGACTATATTTATATGGGATGTCCGGTAGAAACAATCACTACTAGTGAAAAAACAAACTTGACTGAAGATCAGAAAGAGAAGTTGAATATTTCCTTGAACCACGAACTCCCGATGTTTGAGAAAATGCAGGGTTCAACTACGCTCGTGGAGAACGAAATCCGTCTGCTACAGCCCCGGCCGATCAAAAAGAGATAACGATCTCAAAATCCAAAAATGCAGGAGGTCTGCAATACCGAGATAGACGCGATGCTAGATGAAGGAGTGATAGAACCCTCTACCACACTGTGGCGCTCTCCGATTGTGATTGTTAAGAAGAAGGTTGGAAAGAATGGTTTTTGTATCGACTTCCGCAAAGTTAACGAGGTAACAATGAAAGATACCTACCCTCTTCCATTTATCAATGATATACTGGATAAACTGCAAAAAGCCAAATATATGTCGTGTTTAGATTTGAAGAGTGGGTACTGGCAAGTTCCGTTAACATCGGAGAGCAAACCCATCACCGTCTTCACCACACAGGGACGTGGATTGTTTCAATTCACGGTCTTTCCATTTGGTTTACACCCCGCACCTGCCACGTTCTAGAGATTGGTTGATCGACTAATAGGTCCAGAATTAGACCCTTACGCCTTTGCGAATATGGATGATAGTTTTGGGAGAAACGTTTGAACAACATTTGGAGAATCTATCCGAGGTGTTCCGTAGATTACGAGGAGCACGGCTGAAACTCCATCAGGAGAAATGTCACTTCTGTTTACCGGCCATGAAGTAGCCAGGCCACGTAGTCACTGGAGATGGAATCCGTACCGATCCAGAATAGGTAGAGAGAATAATTAAATTTGCAGCCCCGAGGAATATCCGAGAGTTAAGAAGGTTTTTGGGAGTTGCATCATGGTATAACAGGTTTGTGCCATCGTTTTCACAAAAGGTGGCCTCGTTAACGAAATTACTCCGCAAGGCTCAGCGATGGAAATGGGATGTAGAATAGGAAGCTGTCTTCGCTAAGATTAAAACCTGTCTATCAGAAGTACCCGTTTTAAGTTGTCCTGATTTTTCCGTACTGTTCACCCTGCAGACCGACGCCTCCAAATATGGTTTGGGAATCGCTCTCACCCAACAAAAGGATGGTCATGAGCATGTGGTAGCGTATGCAAGTCGCACATTGAGTCCTGCCGAGAAGAATTACTCCGTCACTGAGAAAGTCTTGCCATTGTTTGGGGGATTGAAAAGATGCGTCCTTATCTAGAGGGCTACCATTTCAGGGTTGTTACCGATCATCAATCTCTTAGATGGCTGCATTCCATAGCTAGTCCGTCCGGACGCTTAGTTAGATGGAGCATCTTTCTGCAGTAGTAAGATTTCGAGATACAGTACCGTAAAGGTGCTCTAAATCGTGTGGCTGACGCTTTGTCCTGAAATCCGCTACCAATGACCCCTGAGACCGATCCACCATCTATACTCTGCCTGACCGATGTGATCGCCGAATTTTCGTCGTTCCGAAACAAGAAGGAAGAGGTCCCGGACGACTTGGTCAAATTTCCGGATTACTGTATTCGAGAAGACCGATTGTACCGTCATTTCAAGGATATCAATAACCAGAGTTATCTGACCCCTGGAAGCTGTGCGTAGCAAAGCCACAGAGAATCCGTATTCTGGAAGAGGACCATGATGCTGCAAATGCTGGACATTTGGTAATCGCTAAGACTTTCACCCGTATTGCCAGATCGTACTATTGGCCTGTAATGTTTCGAAACATCACCAAACGTGAGAAGATGTCTACAATGTCAAAAATATAATCCGTCACAACAAAAACCGCCAGGAAAAATGCGACAGACTTCAAATCGACGACCATGGGAAACCGTGAGTTCCGATATTATTGGATCGTTATCACGAAGTAAAAAGGGAAAATGTTATATTGTAATGTTTCAAGATAGGGTTACCAAGTGGGTCCAATGTAAACCAATAAGAAATGCTACAGCCAGTCGCATCAGTACCGCCCTCCACGATGAAGTTTTGACAATATTTGGATGTCACCGTACCTTACTAACAGATAATGGCACGCAGTACGATAGTAAACTGTTTAAGGAGCTGCTGAAAGAATTAGGTGTCCGTCACCGTTTCACGCCGCTGTATACACCGCAAGCTAATCCAGTGGCACGAGCCAATCGAACGTTGAAGACAATGATTGTGCAATTTTGTGAAAACGATCATCGAGATTGGGATCTCAGATTATCAGATCTAAAATTTGCGATAAATAAAGCAAAACATGATTCTACGGGATTCTCGCCTGCATTTTTAAATTCGGAAGAGACCCCGAAGTACCGAAATCCGTCCGAAAAAAAGCTGAAGATGGCCCCGATGATACTCCGAAAGAAGATAATGAATCAGAAGACCACGCCGAAGAAGATTTCAAATTGCATCTCCTACGAATGGAAAAGCTGCAGGAATGCTCCGATTTAGTTCGTCTAAATCTGTCTAGAGCATCTACTAGTCAAAGCCGTTATTATAATTTACGCCGCTGAGACTGGAAATGCACCGTTGGAGATGAAGTAATGAAGATACCCTATCCTTCGCTGTTGATCATGTAGCCGCTAAGCTGGCTCTAAAATATTCTGGTCCGTATAAAATTGTAAAAGTCGTGTCTCCGGTAGTTTATAATTTGGTGGATAATAACGGCAAGCGTTATAAACATGTGCATATAAAGGATTTAAAGCCAGTTGATACCTAATTATTTTCAATTACAGTATGAATACCGACCAGAACCGCCGCCGTATCAAAACATGGACTCCGACTCCTCTATAGAAACTGTCAGCCTGTGTACCGACAGCAGCCCGAAGAACTCGATGACCAACGAGACAGCTCCGTTCTCTTTAACTCCTTCTCAAACATTCCCAAGATGAAAAAATATGCAGCCGCGATCAACGAAAGACTACAGAGAGAGAACCGTTACAATCCTTCTACTTCTCGGATCCGTTTAGAAGCGATGAGAAATCCCCGGTTTGTGCTCATTACCGATAATGTGTGCTGGAGGTGTGGTAAAAATGGTCACCTTCGAGATAGGCGCCAACAAAAATCAGTCCTGTTCTGTTCAAGATGTGGACAAATTAGACGAATGTCGCGAGAGTAACCGTGTAAGAAGGAAGCAGTTGAGAACTCTTCTACCACCCCGACCAGAGAGCGCAGGAAGTCCGTAGCCGTGCAAGCACATATTGTTTCCGCGCCACAACCCCAAAAAACCCAGGAAATAGGCATACAGTGCGACTTGTTAACTTATCCAGACAAGATTTCTGCCCCCTCCAGAGCCGTACGTGTGCGCACTCTAGACGACATCGCTGCCCACTGGTTCGAGGACTTGGACCCAGGAGAAACTGTTCCGCTCCAGAAATCTGTAGAAGAGGAAACAGCCGGGAAAAACAAGTTAAGTTTTCCGCAGCCGCGTAGGAATATTTGGACTTGAAGGTTCTATGTAAATATCTATGTGAAGTAGAATTTAGTGTATCCGATATAGGGATAGACACTGAAAATGTCTATGAAAAAAATTAGTTAAACAAAAGCTACGCTATTGTTCATTTCTTTTTTTCACCGAAGTAGAGAGGGTGTATAACGAAGTTACTTTTTTCGTTCCGGTATCATTTGCTTTATTCAGATTTAAAACCTGTAACTTGTTACTTCCTCCTTACTCATTTACTTTAATTTTAAATATTGTAAGGTAATTAATTGAATTTTACCTGGAAAACCTGATTTAATTACAAGTTCATTTATTTATAGTATGTCGGCCGTCCGTCATTTGATAAAAACATTTAAACCGCCCGGTATACCTATAGAAATTTTGGTTCAGAGTAATCAAATGTTTGAGTTTTTTCACGAGACTTCTTTTTAAAGGGATTACTGAAAATAATAAATACCGAGACCACATATTGAAAAGAGCTTTTTGGCTTTTTTTTCTTGTCCGCTCTCGTTTGAATAGTGAGTAAGAAGAATCAAGTTTTTGTGTAAGCTTTCTTTATTCAAATTTTTTTCTTAATTTATCCTTCATTTTGTTAATAGAGTCTTGTGTTTGGTTTCCAGGAATTATATTTGATTACTGGGTGATTCGAAAATATTGCTCAGGAATTAAATAAATTCTGGTAGAAATTTCAACCCCACGCCCACCTTCTCGAGTTCTGGTAAAATTCCATTCTGTTTCAGCCGTCCATATTAAGTTAATAGGGTTTTCCTTTGGTTTCCGGGAGTTATATTAGATTACTGGTTGATTCGAAAGTATTGCTGAGGAATTAAATAAATTCTGGTAGAAATTTCAACCCCACGCCCACCTTCTCGGGTTCTGGTAAAATTCCATTCTGCTTCTGCCGTCCAGATTAAGTTAATAGGGTTTTCTTTCGGTTTCCGGAAATTATATTTCATTACTGGGTGATTCTAAAGTATTGCTCAGGAATTAAATAAATTCTGGTAGAAATTTCAACCCCACGCCCACCTTCTCGGGTTCTGGTAAAATTCCATTCTGTTTCTGCCGTCCAGATTAAGTTAATAGGGTTTTCCATTGGTTTCCGGGAATTATATTTGATTACTAAGAGATTCGAAAAATCTTCAATTCATAATTTTAAAGAAGTTATGGTATATTTTAAACACTTCAATGAATTTTTCCATAGGAAATAATTCATTGGCTCATAAGACCGGTAAATGCATTTTTGCAGTACGAGTAAGATATTTCCGGACGAAGCAATAAGCTTAGTATGGAATCTGGAATATAGAAACGAGTACTGAAGAAAGTTTTTTCTTGATATCAATAAATCCATTTCTTGTATGTTCAATAGTAATTTAGAAACGTAGTCCATTATTTCACACCTGTCATACCCGTTTTCATTGTGCTACTTGCGATATTAATAAGGCAATTGAAAGCGAAAGTAAAACATGCTAAGTGATGGTTAGCTAGGTATGAAAAACTTTCGTGCCCTGGACGACTTCTTCTTCTTATCCTTTTGCCCTGTGCATGCACGCACGTTGACGATCTTTTGTACTTCTCTCATATCATATGCAAAGTGTCGTTCCATGCATGTGGAAATATTGTGGCTGCAACTCTTATTCCACACCAGTCTCTTATGTTTCGGAGCCAAGACTGTTCCTTCCGCCCCGGGCCTCGGCGACTTCATATATTACCATGCAAAATCAATTTATGAATTAAGTATCTAGCACCCCTGAGAATATATCAAAGATATCTTTCGATTTTTCACGATATCAAGAAGTTATCTCTTCACACAAACCATTCTCAAAACTTCTTCGTTGGTTGTGTGTGCTGTCTATATAAAACGCAGTAGTCTTTGCAGAGTCCATATTATTTCGAATGACTCTATGGGGAATGCCAGGGGAATAGTGCGTGCAAGGAGAAATTTCTCTAGTTTAAGGAACGTGGCTTTGTGTATCTAGTCCTAATTTTCATTTCTTTGTCGCAATCCTATTTTTGTTTGAGGGTGGCACCCAGATACACAAAATGCGTTTCTTAATCCAAATTCTGATGGTCAATCCTAATTGTTGCATTAATTTGTGGGCATGCTATTGCCATAACTTTTGTTTTCTTGGTATTGATATCTAGTCCAAATCGTGTACCTATTTGATTAACTCTGTCTACGGTGTTTTGAAGGTACTCAGGATAAATCGCCAATATTACTTTGTCATCAGCATTAAACCTAGGAGAGATGGCGCACTTTTTTTGAATTTGGATGAAAAACCAGTACAGTGAAGAAATTAACAGAAATAAAAATATGTCACGAGAGGATGATGTATTAGCTTACGATTGTATACTTCAAAAAGCGTTCGACTGATAAACGTGTCAAGAAAAATGAATAATTTTTTTTTCTCGATGTTGCGTCATCTCACATAAGTGTGTGGGGGAAATGACGCAGTGTGTTAAGTAATATGACGCATTCATTACTTCGTGCAATAATAGCGGAAAATAATGTTAAAAACTATTAGTGTTTTTAAATTAAACTCTTGGTCATTTTATGCCTACCTGACATCAGGTAGGCATAAAATGAAATGTAACTTCTGTCATTCGGACGATGATATTGATTTATCGAAACAATTGTCATTTTTTTAGAATTTCAATAACTTTTAATATATTGTGGAGTTAAGTAGAGACCAAGAGTTTCATTTGAAAACACTAATATGAGCATATTCCACGAAGTAAGGGTCGAGACAGTTAATTTCATTTAATGTTAAAAACGTTTTCAGTAGGTATTTCATTGAACTGTATTCATACTTTCATCGTAAATCAATTATTTTAAAAAGTAACAAAAGATAAATTCTGAGAAAAAAAACATTATTCTTGTAGGTACAAAAACAAAAGCTGCCTATTTCATCCCTTTTTTTCCGCAATATTCACAGGCGTCCTCCAGATACACTTGTAGCCGATAATGTACCATATAACAGTGACTCAGTTAGAAAATTTGCTTGAGAGTGGAACTTGGATATTGCATTTAGAAGTCCTCATTGTGCGAGATCAAATAGATTAGCACAAAAGGTTGTCTCCAGTTCAAAAAAGTTTCTTAAGAAATCAATAGGGGTAGAAAATGACATAGAAGGTGCAGTACTAAGTTATAGGAATACTCCTCTAAAATATATGGATTATTCACCTTCCCTATTAATCAATAGTCGAAGATGCAAAACTAAAGTACCCACTCACAATCATTTATTGCAGCCAGATCTGTATACAAATTTTAGTCAGAAATTAGAAGCTAAGAGAGATAATAATGTTAAGTATTTTAATGAAACTGCTAAGTATTTCAAACCGCTTAAAAAAATAATGATGTAACTGTTTTCAATCATATAACAAGCTCATGAGACTCGGGAAAAATAGTAGAGTTAAATAAATCACCACGCTCATATATTATCCAAGATTCGTATGGAAATACTATTAGAAGAAACAGACACGACATAAGATTATCTGATAATCCTTACAGACAATTGTGTAACGACGATGATAACTTAGTTAATAATACAAATTCTGACAGTTTATTTGTTTCTACCGATAGTAGTGCCACTCAACCCACATTCCAAAATCAAGAATATGAAGCTTCCTCTGACGAGTCCGCAGCTAGAGAGAAAACCTCAAGATATGGACGTCTTATAAAAAGACCTTAACGCTTATATTTATGAGGGGGGATGTATGATATGAATATAGTAGCCCCTGGTGTATTGTTAGTGTAAGCATGGTTGCATAGGTAACTAGCCTGCAAATGAATTAATCATAGTTACTAAAAATGTCCTAAAATTGACAGTTGTCATATACAAAAAAAGGAGTGCAGAGCTATATTGAAGCACATGTGAAATGTAATAAGTTTTTAACATTATTAGTATTATTGAAGGTAATTAAAAGACAGTTAAGATATTTGAATTGTAAAACATATCAAATATCCTGAAAACCCAAGTACATATAAGTGGCAATAAGAAAAGAAACGACACCCAATATTGCTATAAAAAATGTTTGACGACGAAAATCAAAATCCACAAGGCAATGCACAAATTGTACTCATGCCCACGCATTCGAAACGTATTTTGGAACCATTTGATAGGTTATACTTTGGAGTCATTCTCAGTATGGTATGAAAGATTTGAGCTGTTTTGTGATTTATATTCTGTAGAAGAAGTTGATTCATCCACTCGAAAGAAAATTTCCTTAACACACATTGGAAACAGAAATTACAGCTTACTATATAGACATTGTCTGCATGCAAAACCAATAGACAACAGATTGGAAGATTTATAAAACATTTTCATGGAAAAATATGTTCCGCCGGGACTAATAACCACCAATAGATATTTATTTATGCTATGAAACCAAGGATCAAATGAAACAATAGATGAATATATACTAAGTATACTCCGAAGTGTACTTTGGTCAAAGTATAGATGAAAATTGTAGCGGCAGATCAATATGTGGTGTCAAGAATGAAAATTTTATATGAAGAAAATTGTTAAATGAAGCGAATATAACCTATGCTAGAGCGAAAGAGATAGCTTTGCACGAAGAAGCTCTCAAAAGACAAAGTGAAGAACTGCTTCGTTACAGTACAGCAATAATCAAAGTTAAAAATAACAACAAGCAGTCAAATTTCAATTCAATACCAAATTCACACGGAAGAGCTAATAGTCAGTTAAATTCCAACAATCAGTTGTGGTCTAGTTCCCGTACGATCAAGTAGTTTATCTAGGTCAAATAGTCAGTATTTGCCAAATTCTCAAGTACGAACTAATAATAATTATCAAAAACAAGGAACCTAAAATAGTCAATTACGGAGACCTTATGGTAATAATTCACTAGGAAGTCAATGAAGAGACCTAACACAATATACAAGGAACACGTGTTTTAGATGCGATAGATATCATAACCCTCACAGTTGTCCAGCTAGATTATGGACCTGCAATGCCTGTAAAAGAAGGGGACAAACAGCTCTAAACTGTAGAAGTATTATAAAACATGTTGAAGACGAAAAAGGGGACACAAGGAATGAACAATGAACAAAAGAAGAAGATACGTTAGTAGGGAAATATATAGAAATGGGAAATAGTAATTTATGCAACGAGTGCATAAAGTGGTACTTTTTTTCACGAATGGAAAAAGTTGACCGGAAAAATTCCATGAGTGAAAAAAAGACACTTTATGCACATGTTGCATACTTTCTTTTTCTACGGTCCTATACAAAAAATAAAATTCAAATAGAAATTTGGGATATTTTAATTAAGCTCCTTCGCTAAATTACAATTATACGTATTCCAAGTTTCATGAAAGTTCATCCTCGATGCCGAGCCAAGATTCATTGTAATAGTTATACGTATTCCAAGTTTCATGAAAGTCCATCCTCGATGCCCAGCCAAGATTCATTGTGTTAGCTTATGGGAAGCGTGAAATAAAGTTAACGTTATGGCACTTTTTTTAACGCTTTTTTACTGTTTTTCACTCTCATCATAAACAACCACTTTAAGCGCTGCTAACCTATGAAATACAAGGTACTTTAAAGATAGGGCGTAAAAAAATATTTTTATGTTATATTGTAATTTCACCGAAATAAACATTTTCTTTCTAAAGGAGATATTTTATTACTACCACCATAAGCTTCCACCACATGTTATCGGCCCAGTGTAAGTCTCGAATTGTGGTAGTAATCTGAAGTTTTCCAATCTCGGCTTGCGCGCCCTAGTAAAAAGAAATTGGAGACAGTCGCTAACAAACTAAATAATTCAAATTGGAATATTTGAAGATTCCAAGTCAAAATTGTGTTGTTAGCGAAGGGACTATATGAAATTACCTGTGGGAATGAATCTATACCTGTTGACGATGAAGACAAAATTACCAAGTGGAAAATAAGAGATGCTCGTGCACAAGAAGTATTAATTTTGAGAATGGAAGATGAAATTATTTCATATGTAATGCAGTGAGAAACCGCAAAATAAATGTGGGAAAAATTAGAAAGCATTTTAGAGCGAAAATCTGAGGTTATTGCACATCTTTTGAATAAATAGTTTTATAACGTGAAGTATCAAAATGAGACAGTGAATAGTTTTGTATCAAAAGCTACCAACTTACAAGCAAAACTTGAGCAGTGAGGAGAATATATTCCAGAGAAAATGGTTTTAACTAAAATCATATTGGCACTTCCTGATAAATTTAGACATTTTCGTTTAGCATGGGATAGTGTTGGCTCAGATAATCAAACCCTCAATAACTTAACAGACTTCCAATTGAGATAGAAATATTGAAAAAAGGAGACGAGGAATATGTGGCATTAATGGCATCTCGATCATCTGAGACTAGTCATGTATCAAGACCAAAGTTAATGTCAAACCAAGATGTAAATAGAAATAGAAAAAAATGTTTTGTTTGCGGAAATATCGAGTGCCATGATTGTAAAATGAAAGGACATTTACTTAAAGATTGTTTTGTTAGGAAGAATAAAGAAGAACGGTCCAAAAACCAAAGAAATAGAGCCAGTAACAGTGATAATAGAGGTGAAGGCTTTGCAATTGCCGTTTCAAGTGATATCCAGTTCAAAGTAAATATGTAATGATCCATGGACAGTGGGGCTTCACAGCACAGGTGTAAAGAGAAAGATATGTTTTGCAGTTTTAAGAAGTTAGAAGTACCCAAATGGGTAAAAATCGGTAATGGTACAGAACTACAAGCGGAAGGACAAGATAATATTTGTATTTTAGCTTATAATGGTAAAACCTTTCATAATGTCACATTACACGATGTTCTCTTTGTACCAAAACTTAAAGTTAATTTATTTTCACAAGCGAAGGCTTTAGACATGGGCCTATGATTGATTTCAGATGCCACAAATGCACAGTTCGTAAACAAAGAAAACATCACTGTAGCAGTGGCAATCCACACAGACAAACTTTTCAAAATGATGTTTAATGGGGCCAGCTTCTCTGTGCACACATGTCAACGCTTTAAAAGTAATAATTCTGATAAATAAAATTGTTATTTCGTAACAGGTGATCAGGATATTAAATGGTGGCATAAAGCTTTATGTCATCAGAACTTCAGATATGTAAGTAATATTTTGCAACGTAACATTGAAATAAAACAAACAAATCAAATGTGTAATTCTTGCGTACAAGCAAAACAATGCAGAGAACCTTTTAAAGTAAATGCAAGTAGAGCGAATGAACCTGGGGGAATCATACATGTAGATTTATGTGGTCCTATGGAGGAACCTTCTTTAAACGACTCCTTGTATATTTTTATGTTAAAAGATGACTTTAGCAATTATAAGTTGTTTATTCCATCAAAAATTAGTCTGATGTGTATGAAAAACTAAAGGAGTTTTTAACTTATTTCGAAAATCAAACGGGAAAAATGGTCAAGGTCATGAGGAGTGATACTGGTACAGAATTAGAAAATTTCTCTGCAAAAAAACTATTAAGAAGCAATGGTATAAAGCATGAGTGTACAGTGCCGTACACTCCGCAACCAAATGGGAAAGCTGAAAGGGAATTCCGCTCAATAATAGAAGCAGTAAGAGCTATGATTGAGGAAAATAAATTATCAAAACGTTTTTGGGCAGAAGCAGCAAATACTGCTGTGTTTTTATTACATAGGACTGGTACAAGTCTTGCTGAAGGTAGATCCTTACGAGATGTTATTCAATAAAACATTTGATGTAAAGATGGTGAAAGGAATATTTGAAAGCAAAGTTTGGGCATATACACCCAACGAAAAAAGAAGGAAGCTAGATATGAAAAGTAAAAAGGGTATTTTCATTGCATACTATGAAAAAGAAAATAAAGTAAACATAGAAAGAGAGATAAGTTTTATCAAGGATAAGAATCTAGGAGAAAAGCTTATCTCCTTGTACCCGGATATGATAGAAGTCAGCTCAGAAAACGTTGAAGAAAATGATGTAATAAACGCAACGAAGGGATTACCTCATGAATTATATTTAGAGGAACAACATTCGAAAACTGAAGAGATTACGGAAACAGTACCAGATCAAGTACCTACAAAAAAAAAAGATTAAGGCCGTCTGAATTATTAAAAATGCCACATATGTACAGTGATTACGACTTAAGCTATGTCAGTCTAGATTTTGATGAACCTAAGACCTGTGAGGAGGCAATGGAATACAAATACTCAAGTTGTTGGAAGGAAGCAGTTGATGAAGAAATGAAGGCCCTATTAGAGAATGAAACTTGGAGCCTAATAAAAAGGCCAGTTAAAGGTGAAATAAAAAGAGGTAAGAAGGGAGAGATAAATAATTTTTTAAATGTAGACTAGTGGCAAGCGGATTCAAATAAACTGTTTTTGAGAATGTGTATAGCCCTATAGTGAGATTAACTACAATAAGGGCAGTTCTGGCTGTATGTGTTCAAATGGGCTGGCCCATATATCAAATAGACATCTGTTACGCCTTCTTGCATGGGGAAATCGAAGAAAATGTGTATATGTATCTGTCAAAAGGTTGTGAAACTAATAATGAAGTATGTAAATTAAATAAGACGATCTAAAGGCAAGTGAGGGCTTTATTAAGAATAAGTGCGACAACTGTTCATATATGAAAATGACTGAAGAGATAATTATATATGTAATTATTTTTGTAGGCGATATCTTGATTAGTGGTTCTTGTGATGAGAAAATTAAAAACTTAGAATCAAATTTGAGTAAGTGTATTAAAATGAAGGATTTAGCGTTATTAAGGTTTTTCTTATAATTCGCTTATACAAGAGACTTCATTATAACGTTGTTTACAGTGTCACAATGAAGCTCTTTGAACACTGTAATAGTAATTTTTAGAGTACAGTTGGTTATTGTATTTAGTTATATTTTTATTTGACATTTGACTTTAACATTGACACAGATTATAAATAAAATTGTCGAGCGTTGTTCTAGCTAGCAAATTATTATACTAAAGGTAAATTAGAATAATTTATATAATAAAAATAATAACGAATAAAGTACGCTAACGTTTATTTATCAATGATTTGTCAATTGTTTATTTTTATATTGTACAGGATCAATATATAGGTATATAAAACGTACGATTTTTGGGATAAATTACCAGATATCTATGTGAAGATGTATTACAGAAATAATTCTGTTCATGATATAATATAAATAGATCGCAAGAGCATATACGAAGAAGCTCTTTTTTAAACAAATTATCATCTCCTTTTTGCTTAAATGAAAGTTTGTTTACAATTGACACAATTATTCGGTTATAATATGTCCAAAGTCAGAAGTGCTGAATAAAACCATCTGTGATCTGACCAATTAGAAATCTACACAATTGCCAACTTAAATTCAAACCACACCTCCTAGTTTAAAAAGAGGGATTATATGAAATTATATTTTATTTAAATAATCAAATAAACGCGAATTATAAAAAATATTGTGTAAAACTTGTGCCACAATAACTTTCTGTAGTACTCGTGATTTGCACAACTCACCGCTTCGCGGTTCGTTGTGCAAACTTCACTCGTACTACAAAACGAGTCATTGTGACACTTGTTTTACAAATAACTATTTGGGTATCTCTGTAGAATAAGATATAAAAAATAATACTATTGTATTCATTCAAATTAATATTTGGAGAATGTTCTTTCAAGGTTTGGTATTGGTAACTTTGATTATGATAGTTTAAAAAGTGTTGAATCTAAGAGTATTGATATTGAAACTAAATGCAGACAAATTATTGGCTGTATTATGAATGTAATGCTAGAATGAAGGCCAGACTTATGTTCAAGTATAAGTCTGCTATCAAGGTATCAAAATTATGCAAGTGAAAAATTGTTAACCTCATTAAAAAGAGTATCAAGATTTATTAGAGGAACTCTCGAACTTAAGCTAGTGTATACTGAAAGAAGTAATGATATCATTGTAGGATATGCAGATGCAGATTCGGGTGGCGATACTACTGATCGCAAACCAACTGTGTTTGGCAATATTGTGTCATGGAATTCTAAAAGCAAAGTACTGTCGTCATGTCAAATTATTGCCCTAAGCTCTTGCATAAATGAAGCTTGTTGGCTAAGAAACTTATTGTTAGAGTTAACATTAGTCGAAGAATTCAAAGTTGTAGTCTATGAGGATAATCAGTCTGCAATTCGTTCCTGTAGTTGTAATGAACATTTGAAAAGACTTAAACACTTAGATATTGAGTACCATTTTTTTAGAGAAAAAATTGCGGATAATACTATACAATTAATTTATATTCCAAGTGGGGAACAAATTGCAGACATACCAATTAAACCTTTGAATAAAGTAAGATCTGAAAAGGTTAGAAACCGTATGTTGCAATTTTAACTTTTTTTTCATATTAAAATTTTGATTGAGTGGGGGTGTAGTGGTAACACTCAAAATTGTATTATGGGTTGGCAATGCTGAGGGACATATATCTAGTTAGTGTGTATTTGAGTGAATCGTTGTCATATCGTCATAATGTAAATGTCGTAAATGAAAAAGAAATTTTTATGTTATATTGTAATTTTACCGAAGTAAACATTTCCTTTCTAAAGGAGACATTTCCTTACTACCACCATAAGCTTCTACCACAGATTTACAATGTAAAGTATGTACAGTCTACAAAAATTAGTAATGATAATAGTCAAGGTAGTACAAAATCCAAGTCTAATGAATCAAATTTAGTAGTAGAAAAAAATTTCTCATATGATTTTAAAAATAATGTAAATGTCAAGTCAGTAACTGTCGAATCAGATTTATTAAAAACAATAGTCAAGGTAATGTAATAAATGAAACAAATGTTATAGAAAACGTAGAGTCAGGCTGTTTCAGTAAATTCGGCATCATATGTTGAAAATAATTTTCAGTTAGAGGATGAGGGTCTTAACATTAGGTACATAAATCAAAATAAATCGGAAACAGTTGAATTAACTATTGACGGGAAAAATATAGAAATGGAAATAGATTGTGGAGCGGCGTTAGTATGAATCGTTTAACTGTTCATTCCTAGATACAATAATTAGTCAGAGTAATTGTAACCCTTCATCAGTATCAGGTACAATTAATGATAAAGGTCAAGTTATGGTCACAGTAACTGAGTCAAATGTCCGAAACAATCAAAATAAACTTAAAATTATTGACCTTTACCCTGACGTCAATTAATATATGATAACATAACCGACAAATGTCAAATTATTTTGTTCTGTTCCTCAGTATTAATAGAAAAAGATACCATTTAATAATTACGTTCGTTATGTTATCAGATATTATTGACGTCAGGGTAAAGGTCAATAATTCTAAGTGTAGCTTTGTCTTAACACTAATAACTTGCACAGCGGAAAATTTTATTCCACTTCTAGGTAGGAACTGGTTAGATAAGTTAGCTCCAGACTGGAGATCAATAAGTGACAATTTTAAAACAAATTATATCACAATGAATTCTATGTTTTCACAAGATTCGTTTTAAAAGGTGATAAATATATTTAAATCATTGTATCCTAGATTTTTTAGAGAAAGCGCAAACGGGTTTATACGAGATTCTACAGCTAATTTAGTTTGAATGAAAATAACATTCCAGTCTTTCACAAAGCTTATCAATTACCATATGGATTAGAAGAAACTGTCAAACAGGAATTATTAAGAATTGGAGAGCGAAGGGAAATTAAAAAGAATAAACTTTTCAGAATGTGCCTCACCCATTTGTCCCGTAAAGAAAAAAATATTGTGGCAACGTATTTGTGCAGATGTAAGCAGTTAGCAGTAAACCCAGATTTTAAAAAATAGATATTTATCCTTTACCAAAAATTGAAAATATACTTCAGGATATTTCTGGTAAAAAGCATTACGTAGTTCTTGCTTTATCAGAGGCATGTTTACAATTACAAGTCGTTACAGAAAATCAAAATGTATTAACTATAAACACTTCCTCAGGTCTTTTTCAGTATACAGCTATGATCTATAAAATAGCTAGTGCGTCCTCAATTTTCCAATCAATTATAGATCAAATTTTTTTAGATTTAAAATTAGTTAGGAATTTTGAATCAGTTATCGATAATGCACCTGTTGGAATTTACGCAACCTAATTCCAACCGTGTGAATTATCTATTGCGAGACACCCTGTACATAAGTATTGGAACCGGCGTGAATGGCACCTGGTACCTACCAATAACGAATCTCGGTGCGCGCGAATTCATTTTTGAGAGAGTATTAAAACAGCCTTCGAGGAGTAGTGAAGTAGCATTCGTCCGAAGCACACGTATTGTGTGTTTATACTCACTGTAGACAAAACTGACCCCACAGATCATATAACTACTATTAAAAAAAGAAGAGAGCTCACTTGATGTAGGCTTTAGTTACGACTAACAACACAAAGGCGCTGCCATAACAGTGACATAACAGAACTTTTTGTTCTGTGAGTGACACAGATACTGTCATTGACCTTTGGCGGGAATATTTAAAATTTTAAAATGGCGGGAGTTTTCAAAATTTCAAATTGTCGGGCATATCTTTCAATTTTGTTTTACTAGTATTTTGTAATAAATAACTCTTAACTCCGTTGGGTGTATCCAGTGACCGCTGTTCCCACACTAATAGATCGTTTGGTATATTCCAATGGTATAGGAAACTGTATTATTCCTTTGGCTTCTTTTCTTCTGATTGTAGTGACCGGAGGGGCCCTACTATAAACTCCTATCCCAAGATATATTTGCAGCATGCTGTCATCAGTGCCTTACGGCACAAAATTTAGAGCCGGAAATCTCCCTCCGGATTACCTCGAGGGAGGTGTTTTCCTGGCTCGAGCGGTCAAGATCTCCGTGGGGGCTCTTGAGCTTGTACAATGTGCCAAGCCTGAGTTCTAATGCAGGTCGTGTCAGACCGTTCTAACTTCCTGGTACAAGGGTAAGGGGTGTTGATAAAGGAAACAGACTGGGTGGATAAATATGTACAAATATATTACAAACAATAGTAAATTATACAGCCCTGATTTGGATAAAATGACAGTTACTCGGGGGGAAATGCCCTGGTATGTTACATTAAAAATTCAGTTGAGGAAAAACGTCTTTCCAAAGCTGGAAGTAGTAACCCGTTCTCGTGACACCCGTCAAAGATGTTTTATATAGGACTATCCCTGTATAAGAAATGAAACCAACGAAAGAAACCTGACTCGGGCACAACGTCATCCAAACTTTTGAAAGAGGTCTTTCCTGATTATGAAAGATAAAGTACGATATCACGTATAGTTAAATATTTGGTATAATATAAGAAAAATGATTATCGAACAACCCTTCGTAATTGAATGGTATGAACGTGAAATCCCGTACAGTTGAATATCCTGTAACATAGGTTATAATAATTATCAACAAACTTTTGGAATCGAATGGTATAAATGTGATATCCAGCACAGCTGAATATCCCGTACAATATAATATAATAATATATCAGACAAACTTCCGGAATCTAATAGAATAATTATGATATCTCGTGCATTTGGATATCCTGTACAATGTAAGGAAATAAAATATCGAACAAAACTTTCGGAATTACATCGAATGAATATGATATCTCGTACCGTGGAATATCCTTGCACAATACAGAAAAAAACCATATAAGAAAAATGATCATCGAACATACGATATCTTTTGTATATGCCCATAATTTTTAGACTAGATTGGTAGGTGAGGGGCTCAGATGTAAATAGTGCACTCATTATGACTGAAAATATAATAATAATAATATTTATTCACAATTCAATTTAAATTATACAATGATTTTCACCAATCAATAAATTCAGATAAATAAATATAGAATTCCCACAGAAGGATGAACCTGTTCGTGGGTTGTAAGCATATTAAATAACATAGATTCCGATTAATAAAATCGTAAAAATAAAGTTTCTTCTGGTATTAGCAAAGATCATCAGAAGATATATAGATATCATATCAAAATCACTTACGGTATATTACAGAAGAAGAACCTACCACTTCACTTCCAGAACAACCAGCAACAAGATCACAATAAACAAAATAGAATTGCAAAAATATATTTTTCCCCAGTGCGAACTGAAAGGCACGGCAAAAAGAATATTTTCGCAGATATCACACCAAAATTCACTTGCAATACCATAAAAAGAGCACCCTACTATATAATAACATAATAACAACAATATTTTCTTCGTAACATTTCATAACATAATTCACAAAAAATCACTTTTCAAATTCCCAAGATTGTACGAGTATATGTAGGCTTAGAGATAGTATGAACCAACATATCAAACAGTTTTTGTATTTCAGCTCGTTAAAACCGATATGGTCGTGCACAAGCAATTTATTTTATACAAACATGAAAATAGACCTATACAATCCTGCGAAAATGCATCACGGATTAAAGGAGGGAAGCAATACAATAATCAAATATCAATTAAAAAGGGTGAAACGTGTGAGTTGTGGAGAGGTAAGTTTGACCATATTGTAATTTATATACTAATTTTATGGTTTCTCTAATTATCAATGATTATTTTATTAATAATTTTTTTTGTCTATAATAGCAAGAAGCTCTTGCCTGTTTGAATTCAGGACAAATTTTTTAAGAAATCCTTTGATCATGTTCAAGGAATTAATAGTTGTTATATGAATTTTATACATATTGGGCAAATAATTGAAGATCTTGGCAGATAGATATAGAATATTCCTTTGTCCAATTGTTTTCCTACTTATATTGGTAGCTGCATAATTTTTATTTTTTAACCTAGTAGAGTAGTTGTGTTCTATATTTCGTAAGATTTTTTTATTTCCATAGATGTTCAATGTAATAGAGTAAACATATAATTGTCTGATATCCATGACCCTACTTTCCAAAAATAGTAAGTTAGAATTATAGTCCATTTTTCTATTATATATAATTCTTAAAATTTTCTTGTGAAGTACTTCTATAGTTTTTAAATGTGTTTGTTAAATACCACCTCAACCAAGAATCCCTCAACTCAATCTTGACTCTACGAGTGAGTAATAAATTATTTTTAGTTGGCTAATGTCTAGAATTGATTTCATTGAAAGTAGTAATCGTAAACACCTCGCAATGTCTCCAACATGTGCATCCCATTTTAAGTGAGGATCAATTCTTATACCTAGGTATTTTATTTCATGGGTGGATTTTATATTATTATTTTGTGAACTTTCAATTTCAGTGTAAGGTGGCCAGCAATTTTTATAACTACTGAATGGCATAAAATAAGTTCTGTCAAAATTAATTGTTAGCTTTTTATGTCTGGACCAATCGATAATTTTTGGAAAATCTGACTCTATTTTTATTTTTAAGCGTTCCCAAGTGTTACTGCTGTACATAACAGCAGTTCTCCTTTTCCTCTTTTGGACACCCAGTCAAATCAAATATAAAAATATCAATACAGTATATAAACAAAATAATTATACGGTTGAAAACTACGATTTTGAAATATCACAAATCACAACTACACAATATTACTGTTGACGATAAAGTGGCCGGCCGTACTGAACCAGGTCACTTATTGAGGGTTGCTACCTCACTGTCGCTGTTTTCAAAATTCCTGCTGGTTATTTTAAAATTGTTTCCTTAGCGCCCTTGTCTGAAGGTTAATTTTAAATTTCATTATTCTAGTCTGCAACGTTTGTTTATATTTATTGATAAACAAATCATGTCAAAACACCAGGTATAATGTTTATCGACCTTGCTGATTACTTCTTTCCTGGCGGAGGTCAACAATTATTTTATTATTAATTTGTTCTCGAATCAAGAAAATTTTATCTATATAGGGTGTTCTTAACATTTCCTATGTCATATCTCGTGTTTATTACAATTTTCCACGATATGAGAAAATGACTAGCATCCAGTTATTATATGAGAGGCAATAGAATAGATTTTCTTAGATCGTGAAAAATACTATACAAATTAACTGGCTATATTGCATATTGAGAACAATACTACTAGTAACTGTATGCACCTTTTCCAGTATTTTTTTTCTCATTTACAGCAAGCATTGTAAACTAGCATAATCTGTAAATAATTTCATGCTGCATATTTTACATTATACTATTTCAGTCGATATTCTTTTCTGTACAATGTACAAGGAGTTATTTTTGTACTGGGATTTCACTCCAATATAAACTAGGTACAAAGTGATACATACTATTTTCAGCAAAATTCAATTATACATTTTACATAATTTATAATGTATAACTTAAAATTATGATTCAGAACATAACCATTACATTTGAATACAAATACAGACAAAACAATTCTAATATTACTTCCATATATTTATTATTTAAAAAAAAATCATCTTTTTCTATGGCTCACCCAGGATACGTAAGTTTAAGACTTCAGGCCTCATTAAGGTTTCCCATCAAAGACAGGCCTACATTTTGTGGTATCACAAACACTTATTCCAAAATTTATGGAAATGGCTCTTTAATTTACTAAGTGACGGCACAAACACTCATTTCAAAGTTAGTTGAAACAGTTCTTTAACTTGTCATGTAGCTTCACGAACAAATTCCTCTCGAATAAATCGAAGAGGTTCTTCAATTTGCCAGTGATCTGACTTAGATTAGTTTCCAGATCACTATATCAAAAACGAGATCTTTGAAGGCTCTACAGCAACAATAATGACAAATTTTTTTATGTATCCCCCTAACTAACCACACAACAATGGGTACAACATACTCTTACTTACTCACCTATGATACGATAAATACGGATTCAAAAGAGCTTACTTATTTCTAAACCAATCAACATGAATATTTATACATCCACTACACAGGTTCAGAATATGAAAAATTGTTTCTATTCAATGATCAAAATGTACAATAAATTACCGAAGATGAAGCAAACAAAAGATTTTAATGAATACATGTCTACTAATCTGTAACTACTGTTAAGGCTTGCCAGTTTTATTCCATTTTGTTACTATCACGCTGTATTAGGATTCAGGATAAATTGAAGACTATTATTTCATTATATATTTTCCGGTAAATGGAGTGTTTGTCACCTAAGTTAGTGAAAATATATATCGACGTACCTATAAATATGTTTCAGAGTTAGTTAACTCCATAATATTTGTTAAATACTCTCGATTAGTTAAATTTGGTGTGAGTATATATTCAGAAATTGACTGTCTCGACCCTTACTTCGTGGAATATGCTCATATTAGTGTTTTTAAATGAAACTCAAGGTCTCTAGTTAATTCCACAATATAATACAAGTTATTGAAAATTCTAAAAAATTGACAATTGTTTCGATAAATCAATATCATCTTCAGAATGACAGAAGTTACATTTCATTTTATGCCTACCTGATGTTTAGTAGTTATATTTTTGGCTAGACCAAGAAGTAACCTAACTTGTGATTGGCTTAATATATGTTTATAGAAAAAGAAGGAGATGTGATATTACAAATATTGAAGCTTAGATATCATTAGCCCTATGGTGATGGATATCATTTTTCCAATTAAGATCAGTATAACTGTGCAATGATATAGAAAACCAGGAAAACTATATCTGCTGATCTTTACAATTATCACTTAAGAAGACAGTTTATTAGTGGAGAATTCCCTAGATTTAACTGTTCATTGACAACTTCATATTGTGGGTTTCTTAAATGTCTTCTAATTTCCAGTTCTTCAAGGAAATCCAGTTCTTGTTTCTTTTCACAAATATGCAGCACTTCTAGTTCTGTGTTAGGTGTCAATGAATGATTGGTGTCAAGTAGATGTTTTGCGTAGTGGGGTTTATCTGGTTGTTTTAATCTGTAAGCTCGTAAGTGCTCACTGTATCGTATTTCAAAATTCCTAAGGGTCTGACTCAAATAGACAGCATTACATTCTGGACATTTGAGTTTATATATACCTGACTTCTTTAATAGTACTATTTTTGTTTTTACATTTAACAATTTTGTACTAACGTTACTTTCTGTTTTAAAAGAAATTGTTGCATTCGTTGCTGAAGATATTATCTTTGAAATATTATTAGAAATATTTCCTGCATATGTGATGGTTTTATAAGTTTTAATTTCATCAGCTTGCTTAGGATATATTAGTTGTAATGCCACTTTTTTCTCTTTTTTACTAATTAGTTTATTTATCATATCTAATGGATAACCGTTAGATGTTGCTATTTGTCTAATTGTATTAATCTCTCTATAAAAATTACATTTGTTCATAGGAACTGAAAAAGCTCTATGTATCATTGAATTATATGCTGCTAGTCTGTGTGAGACAGGGTGGTTACAATTGAATGGAATTGTCACATCAGTCTGTGTTGGTTTTCGGTAAATTGAATAATCAAGTACATTATTAACTCTTTGAATTTTTAAATCAAGAAAATTGATTGAGCTATTTTCTTCAATTTCTAATGTAAATTTAATTTTCGGGTGTAAATTATTGATGTGGTTGAAAAACACATCTAATTGTCGCTCACTACCCATAAAACAAGCTAATATGTCATCCACATATCTATACCAAAATAAAATATTTTTCGAAATATTACTTTCAAAGATCTTTCTTTCTAAATTGTCCATAAAAATGTTTGCTAAAATAGGTGATATAGGGCTTCCCATTGGTAAACCTTCATTTTGAATATATATCTTATTGTCAAAAGTGAAATAATTCTGATTAATGCATACATCAAATAAATTAAGTATATCTCATATTATTCCTGGATTAATATTTTTATCTTCTAGTAATTTTCTAATGAGACCCAACAAAGAAGTTTTCTAATAATGTAAGGGATATTGTTAATAATTCAAATTATGTTTTAAATGATTACGAAAAGAGGTCTATCATACATAAGATTCCTCATTGTCCACAATTATATAAAACAGTTCAATTACATAAAATAAAGAAACCAATTAGACCTGTAGTCTCTTATGTTAATGCTCCTAATAATATATTGGCAAAAAAGCTCAACAATATACTCAATACTTACGGATATGAATCTCAGTACTCAATTAGAAATTCAATAGAACTAATCAAAAAGTTGAAATCAATCCACTTGCAAGATAACTATAAACTCATATCGTTCGATGTAACTAATATGCTTACTAAAATTCCTCCTAAAGAATGTCTAATACTTGTAAGAACATTACTAGAAGATAAAAATATTAATCCGGGAATAATATGAGATATACTTAATTTATTTGATGTATGCATTAATCAGAATTATTTCACTTTTGACAATAAGATATATATTCAAAATGAAGGTTTACGAATGGGAAGCCCTATATCACCTATTTTAGCAAACATTTTTATGGACAATTTAGAAAGAAAGATCTTTGAAAGTAATATTTCGAAAAATATTTCATTTTGGTATAGATATGTGGATGACATATTAGCTTGTTTTATGGGTAGTGAGCGACAATTAGATGTGTTTTTCAACCACATCAATAATTTACACCCGAAAATTAAATTTACATTAGAAATTGAAGAAAATAGCTCAATCAATTTTCTTGATTTAAAAATTCAAAGAGTTAATAATGTACTTGATTATTCAATTTACCGAAAACCAACACAGACTGATGTGACAATTCCATTCAATTCTAACCACCCTGTCTCACACAGACTAGCAGCATATAATTCAATGATACATAGAGCTTTTTCAGTTCCTATGAACAAATGTAATTTTTATAGAGAGATTAATACAATTAGACAAATAGCAACATCTAACGGTTATCCATTAGATATGATAAATAAACTAATTAGTAAAAAAGAGAAAAAAGTGGAATTACAACTAATATATCCTAAGCAAGCTGATGGAATTGAAACTTATAAAACCATCACATATGCAGGAAATATTTCTAATAATATTTCAAAGATAATATCATCAGCAACGAATGCAACAATTTCTTTTAAAACAGAAAGTAACGTTAGTACAAAATTGTTAAATGTAAAAACAAAAATACCACTATTAAAGAAGTCAGGTATATATAAACTCAAATGTCCAGAATGTAATGCTGTCTATTTGGGTCAGACCCTAAGGAATTTTGAAATACGATACAGTGAGCACTTACGAGCTTACAGATTAAAACAACCAGATAAATCCCACTACGCAAAACATCTACTTGACATCAATCATTCATTGACACCTAACACAGAACTAGAAGTGCTGCATATTTGTGAAAAGAAACAAGAACTGGATTTCCTTGAAGAACTGGAAATTAGAAGACATTTAAGAAACCCACAATATGAAGTTGTCAATGAACAGTTAAATCTAGGGAATTCTCCACTAATAAACTGTCTTCTTAAGTGATAATTGTAAGGATCAGCAGATATAGTTTTCCTGGTTTTCTATATCATTGCACAGTTATACTGATCTTAATTGGAAAAATGATATCCAGGATATCACCATAGGGCTAATAATATTTAATCTTCAATATTTGTAATATCACATCTACTTCTTTTTCTATAAACATATATTAAGCCAATCACAAGTTAGGTTACTTCTTGGTCTAGCCAAAAATATAACTACTAAACATCAGGTAGGCATAAAATGAAATGTAACTTCTGTCATTCTGACGATGATATTGATTTATCGAAACAATTGTCAATTTTTTTGAATTTTCAATAACTTGTATTATATTGTGGAATTAACTAGAGACCTTGAGTTTCATTTAAAAACACTAATATATTCAGAAAATATTTTTATGTGTTGAGCAGCTTGCATGAGATTTCTCCGTGCAATAGTACATCTAGGGATTGTCTTGTACAGTGTTACTTTTTTGTAACGTTTACATCTTCTCACAATGTCCTTACTTGTTTTAACTATGAATAAATAAAAACAATATAATAAAACATAGGTACAAAGCCCTAAGAAGTGTACCTTCATAATACCACAATATTAAATTATCATTAAATTAATGTAATTTAGTTTGTTAATAATGTTTAATGTTTTTATCACTTTGATAGTTGTACTTTTAAACCTTTAGGTGTGTTTCTTGAATATACTATAAAATATTGCAATTCAATGAGTCCTTGCATACATAAATTTTCAAAATATATGCTAGTTTTACTAGGCCAGAAAAAGTACAATTTATTATTACTTTAACACAATCCTGCACTTTTAATTTTTGAACTTAATGTTTAAATCATCTTATTTTTTAATGAAGTGTAGGAAAACATGAAAGTACAAGTTATACTAATATATTACCTAAACTTTCCATCGATTTTCCATTAGAACTTTGACTAAAATCTAGTTGTGGGCCACCACTTTCTAAAATACCATAAATAAAATGAAGTGGTTATCAAAAATAGTATGTTTATTTTTATTCTTTATCAAAAACCAATAATCTTCACAAAACACACTAAATTATCAAAATATCCTCAATTATTTCAGGAATTCTAGTATATATCCACCGGTAATTAGGAATTTTACATTATTTAATAATCAATCAATTACAGTATTTACCAGTTTCTCCCAAGTACAAAGTAAGTACAGCATCTCGTTTCAAATTTTTCCTGTTATTTTATACTTGGAATTCCCAATCCTCGCAAAAGTGGACATCACAAAATCTATAGTTCCGAATGACTTCATCTCTATCCTGGGTGAGTTATTATTCATGGTTAATTTTATTCATCCACATACGGAAAATCTAACAGAAAAGAAATTGTTAATTATAAGGAAGTTCCTATCGGGACATATGAAGTAAGATAATGCAAAACACCTTATTCAAAACAATTTCTTTCGTGAACGATGTGACAAACAAATTTATAATGTGAAAGCTATGGGAATATATTTTTTATATACATAAGAATTTAATATTTTTTAATGCGAAACTTTGCGTTGACAAAAAAGGTATAAATATGCTATGCTTCATTAGTCCTACATTTTCAGGACTATATAAATAAAAGATTATAAGTTTGCCATTTAACTTACCTCAAGACCTTTAGGAAAAGCATACACTGGCTTTTCAGTGTCCTTAAAAGAAAAATTAGGTACACAACACGTAAATACCATTATTGAAATTAAATAAGAATCAAATATAATATCAATAATATTAAAAAAAGATAAGAATGATGGAATCGAAAACACGAAATAACGAATATTCAATGCTTTGAAATTCAAACAATCAAACATGAAAGATGATTTATCTATTAAGTTGACGTTAAGATCGACACGGAACAACAGTGATATCAAAAACACCAGTTTCACCAACAATAAAATATAGTTTATTACCAGCTTAGTTGTTGTTAGTCAGAACTAAAAAGTGAACAACCCCTGACTGAGCCCATGCCAGAACTTAGAGCTTTGTTGTGAAGCTAGTGCGTTGTTGGATAATTTGTGTGTGTTGTAGTTATGTACTCTACAGCCTAACACGATTGTTATTCGCCTCGTAAGAACGCCAGTAGTTCGTTCTCGCTCTAACACGTTTAGATTGCCGTGTACTTTGCCCTAGAAGCCGGCCTCTCTCTCTCTCTCGCTCTCTCGCTCCCTCTCTCTACATACGCAACATCTATTTATGTAATTACTCCTGTATAGAGCAGTTACAATTACTTAGTTCTCTGTTATATTTTTTCATGTGATGATATTTTATATTATGCGTGAAGCTCTAACAGAACAGTGTTGCCAAAGTACTGGCCTCAACAATTTTGAGTTATACCATTTTCAAATTTTTATTTTATATTTGTTAAGATCTTTTGAAGTTACTTTCATTAAATATCGATTGAAATTAAACTGGCTATTTTATTGACATCGTAGTAGTTAGTTTACCCTTTCGTGGTCAGCGGAGTCAAGATGATTTATGTTTAGATGTCACCAACCACCTCTCCAACAATTATACAGTCCGCTGAAGTTACTGCCCGTCTTCGCTCCACGACATGGACCTTCGAGCCAAGGATTTGATCTTACGGATGTGAAATTTCCCTTTTTCTAGTGATTTCGCCAACTTTCCGGTCATCGCGTGATCGGTTTCTCTCAAGTGTTCTCGTTATCTCGCCGTTAACTTGTGCCGTACCGTTAAAACCAGTTAAGTGCGCAAAACAAAACTTTCGTATAAGCATCGTAATAGTTTCAAGAAGATTAATTGGTTTTCATGAGAAACCAACTCATTTCTCTATTTATAAGAAGTTGCAGCGACATGGCAACAGCGCAGAAAGTACAGCTCGTCCCAGTTTGTTTTAGAGTAGTAAGCTTTTAGCGTCTTTCCCAACAGCGCTGGTTCATGCATATATCCAGCTCTCTCATTCAGCCTAGCAACTGTTTCAAGTTTCATGGATATTCAGTAAGAAGTTTTTTATGATTTCAGGTTTTTATTAACATTATAGCCGGTACATGTGTTGTTTACTATTCAATTTTAAATTTTCTTGATTTTCGTCTAATGTTTTTGCTACTCTGTTTTTACTGTTATTAGTATAATATTGTGTGTCTAGTTAGGAAATATTTATTGACATTATTTTTATAACACTTACGACAATTTATTTAACATTTAGTTGGTGATTCATATGTTTATCGATTTTGATTTTGAATAGGTTATTGAACTTTCATCTATAGATTAGTAGAAAAATTTGTGTTTTAAATCAAATTCAACGTTTCTAACTGATTCCACAATATAATGTAAAATATTGAAAATTCTAAAAAATTGACAATTGTTTCGATAACTGAATATCATCGTCAGAATGACAGAAGTTACATCTTTAAAATGAAATGTAACTTCTGTCATTCTGACGATGATATTCAGTTATCGGTACAATAGTCAATTTTTTAGAATTTTTAATATTTTTAATTATATTGTGGAATTAGTTAGAAATGTTAAGTTTAATTCAAAACACTAATATGAGTAGATTCCACGAATTGAAAATTCTAAAAAACTGACATTTGTTCCGATAACTGAATATCATCGCCAGAATGACAGAAGTTACATTTTATTTTAAAGATGTAACATCTGTCATTCTGACAATAATATTCAGTTATAGAAACAATTGTCAATTTTTTAGATTTTTTAATATTTTTAATTATATTGTGGAATTAGTTAGAAACGTTGAGTTTCATTTAAAACACAAATTTTTCTACTAATCTATAGATGAAAGTTCAATAACCTATTCAAAATAAAAATCGATAAACATATTAATCACCAACTAAATGTCAAATAAATTGTCGCAAGTATTATAAAAATAATGTCAATAAATATTTCCTAACTAGACACACAATATTATACTAATAACAGTAAAAACAGAGTAGCAGAAACATTAGACGAAAATCAAGAAAATTTAAAATTGAAATAGTAAACAACACATGTACCTGCTAATATGTTAATAAAAACGTGAAATCATAAGAAACTTCTTACTGAATATCCATGAAACTTGAAACAGTTGCTAGGCTGAATGAGAGAGCTGGATATATGCATGAACCAGCGCTGTAGAGAAAGACGCTGAAAGCTTACTACTCTAAAACAAACTGGGACGAGCTGGACTTTCTGCGCTGTTGCCATGTCGTTGCAACTTCTTATAAATAGAGAAATGAGTTGGTTTTTCGTGAAAACCAATCAATCTTCTTGAAACTATTACGATGCTTATACGAAAGATTTGTTTTGCGCACTTAACTGGTTTTAACGGTACGGCACAAGTTAACGGAGAGAAAACGAGAACACTTGAGAGAAACCGATCACGCGATGACCGGAAAGTTCGAGAAATCACTAGAAAAGGGGAAATTTCACATCCGTAAGATCATATCCTTGGCTCGAAGAACCATGTCGTGGAGCGAAGACGGGCAGTAACATCAGCGGACTGTATAATTGTTGGAGAGGTGGTTGGCGACCTCTATATATAAGTTATCTTGACTCTTCTGACCACGAAAGGATAAACTAACTACTACAGTGTCAATAAAATAGCCAGTTTAATTTCAATCGATATTTAATAAAAGTAACTGCAAAAGATCTTAACAAAAATAAAATAAACATGTGAAAATGGTATAACTCAAAGTTGTTCATGCCAATACCTGGCAACACTGTTCTGTTAGCGCTTCGCGCATAATATAAAATATCATTACATGAAAAAATGTAACAGGGAACTTAGTAATTGTAACTGCTCTATACAGGAGTAATTACATAAATAGATGTTGAGTATCTTTCAATAGAGACAAGAGACCATTAATAACTTGTAATGGAATTAAATGGAACTCGATGTAGAGAGAGAGAGCGAGAGAGCGAGAGAGCGAGAGAGAGAAAGAGACCGGCTTCTTGGGCGAAGTACACGGCAATCTAAACGTGCTAGAGCGAGAACGAACTACTGGCGTTCTTACGAGGCGAATAACAATCGTATTAGGCTGTAGAGTACATAACTACAACACACACAAATTATCCAACAACGCACTAACTCTAAGTTCTGGCATGGGGTCAGTCAGGGGTTGTTCACTTTTTAGTTCTGACTAACAACAACTAAGCTGGTAATAAACTATATTTCATTGTTGGTGAAACTGCTGTTTTCGATATCACTGTTGTTCCGTGTCGATCTTAACGTCAACTTAATAGATAAATAATCTTTAATGTTTGATTGTTTGAATTTCAAAGGATTGAATATTCGTTATTTCGTGTTTTCAATTCGTGCTCTTATCTTTTTTCAATACTATTGATATTATATTTGATTCTTATTTCATTTTAATAATGGTAACGTGTTGTGTATCTAATTGTTCTTTTAAGAACACTGAAAAGCCAAAGCATGCTTCTCCTAAAGATCTTGAGGTAAGTTGAATTGCAAACTTATAATCTTTTATCTATGAAGACCTAAAAATGTAGGACTAATGAAGCATAGCATATTTATAACTTTTTTGTCAACGCAAAGTTTCGCATTAAAAAATATTAAATTCTTATGCATATAAAAAATATATTCCAATAGCTTTCACATTATAAATTTGTTTGTCACATTGTTCACAATAGAAATTGTTTTGAATTAGGTGTTTTGCATTATTTTACTTCATATGTGCCGATAGGAATTTCCTTATAATTAACAATTTCTTTTTTGTTGGATTTTCCGTATGTGGATGAATAAAATTAACCATGAATATTAACTCACCCAGGATAAAGATGAAGTCATTCGGAACTATAGATTTTGTGATGTCCACTTTTGCGAGGATTGGAAATTCTAAGTGAAAAATAACAGAAAAAATTTAAAACGAGATGCAGTACTTACTTTGTACTTGGGAGAAACTGGTAAATACTGTAATTGATTGATTATTAAATAATGTAAAATTCCTAATTACCGGTGGATATATACTAGAATTCCTGAAATAATTGAGGATATTTTGATAATTTAGTGTGTTTTGTGAAGATGATTGGTTTTTGATAAAGAATAAAAATAAACATACTATTTTTGATAACCACTTCATTTTATTTATGTCATTTTAGAAAGTGGGGGCCCACAACTAGATTTCAGTCAAAGTTCTAATGGAAAATCGATGGAAAGTTCAGGTAATATATTAGTATAACTTGTACTTTCATGTTTTCCTACACTTCATTAAAAAATAAGATGATTTAAACATTAAGTTCAAAAAATAAAAGTGCAGGATTGTGTTAAAGTGATAATAAATTGTTCTTTTTCTGGCCTAATCAAACTAGAATATATTTTAAAAATTCATGTATGCAAGGACTCATTAAATTGCAATATTTTATTGTATACACAAAAAACACACCTACAGGTTTAAAAGTACAAATATCAAAGTGATAAAAACATTAAAAATTATTAACAAACTAAATTACAATATTTTAATGATAATTTAATATTGTGGTATTATGAAGGTATACTTTCTAGGGCTTAGTACCTTAGTTCAATTATATTGTTTTTATTTATTTATAGTTAAAACAACTAAGGACATTGTGAGAAGATGTAAACGTTACAAAAAAGTAACACTGTACAAGACAATCCCTGGATGTACTATTGCACGGAAAAATCTCATGCAAGCTGCTCAACACATAAAAACATTTTCTGAATATAAACTCACACAAAATTTGACTAATCAAGAGTATTTAACAATTATTATGGAGTTTACTAACTTTGAAACATATTTGTAGGTACGTTGATATATATTTTCACTAACTTAGGTGACAAAAACTCCATTTATCGGAAGATATATAATGAAATAATAGTCTTCAATTTATCCTGAATCCTAATACAGCGTGATAGTAACAAAATGGAATAAAACTGGCAAGCCTTAACTGTAGTTACAGATTAGTAGACATGTATTCATTAAAATCTTTTGTTTGCTTTATCTTCGGTAATTTATTGTACATTTTAATCATTGAATAGAAACAATTTTTTATATTCTGAACCTGTGTAGCGGATGTATAAATATTCATGTTGATTTTTGTTGATTGGTTTAGAAATAAGTAAGCTCTTTTGAGTCCGTATTTATCGTATCATAGGTAAGTAAGTAAGAGTATGTTCTACCCATTGTTGTGTGGCTAGTTAGAGGGATACATAAAAAAGTTGTCATTATTGTTGCTGTAGAGCCTTCAAAGATTTCGTTTTTGATATAGTGATCTGAAAACTAATCTAAGTCAGATCACTAGCAAATTGAAGAACCTCTTCGATTTATTCGAGAGGAATTTGTTCGTAAAGCTACATGACAAATTAAAGAACTGTTTCAACTAACTTCGAAATGAGTGTTTGTGCCGTCACTTAGTAAATCAAAGAGCCATTTCAATAAATTTTGGAATAAGTGTTTGTGATACCACAAAATGTAGGCCTGTCTTTGATGGGAAACCTTAATGAGGCCTGAAGTCTTAAACTTACGTCTCCTGGGTGAGGCATAGGAAAAGATGATTTTTTTCTAAATAATAAATATCGGGAAGTGATATTAGAATTGTTTTGTCTGTATTTGTATTCAAATGTAATGGTTATGTTCTAAATCATAATTTTAAGTTATACATTATAAATTATGTAAAATGTATAATTGAATTTTGCTGAAAATAGTATGTATCACTTCGTACCTGGTTTATATTGAAGTATATTCCCAGTACAAAAATAACTCCTTGTAAATTGTACAGAAAAGAATATCGACTGTAATAGTATAATGTAAAATATGCAGCATGAAATTATTTACAGATTATGCTAGTTCACCATGCTTGGTGTAAATGAGAAAAAAAATACTGGAAATGGTGCATATAGTTACTAGTAGTAATGTTCTCAATATGCAATATAGCCAGTTGATTTGTATAGTATTGTTAACGATCTAAGAAAATCTATTCTATTGCCTCTCATATAATAACTGGAAGCTAGTAATTTTCTCATATCAAGGAAAATTGTAATAAACACGAGATATGACATAGGAAATTTTATGAACACCCTATATAGATAAAATTTTCTTGATTCGAAAACAAATTAATAATAAAATAATTGTTGACCTCCGCCAGGAGAGAAGTTGATACCAACAATTTTGTTATAATCATCAAGGTCGATAAACATTATACCTGGTGTTTTGACATGATTTGTTTATCAATAAATATAAACAAACGTTGCAGACTAGAATAATGAAATTTAAAATTAATCTTCAGACAAGGGCACTAACGAAACAATTTTAAAATAAATAGCAAGAATTTTGAAAACAGAGACAGTGAGCCCTCAATAAATGACCCGGTTCAGTACGGCCGGCCACTTTATCGTCAACAGTAATATTGTGTAGTTGTGATTTGTAATATTTCAAAAGCGTGGGTTTTTAACGTATAATTATTTTGTTTATATACTGTATTGATATTTTTAAATTTGATTTGACTGGGTGTCCAAAAGAGAAAAATGAGACCTATATTTTCGGTCATATTGAGTGCACTATTTACATCTGAGCCCCTCACCTACCGATCTAGTCTTAAAATTTTAGGCATATACAAAAAATATCGTATGTCCGATGATCATTTTTCTTATATGGTTTTTTTGTATTGTGCAAGGATATTCCACTGTACGAGATATCATATTTATGCGATGTAATTCTGAAAGTTTTCTTCGATATTTTATTTCCTTATACTGTACAGGATATCCAAATGCACGAGATATAATAATTATTCTATTAGATTTCGGAAGTTTGTCTGATATATTATTATACTATATTGTACGGGATATTCAGCTGTGCAAGATATCACATTCATACCATTCGATTTCCAAAGTTTGTTGATAATTTGTATACGATATTAAACAGGATATACAACTGTGCAGGATATCACATTTATAGCCTTCGATTTCAAAAGTTTGTGGGTAATTATTATAACCTATTGTACAGGATATTCAACTGTACGGGATTTCACGTTCGTATCATTCAATTACGAAGGGTTGTTCGATAATCATTTTTCTTATGTAATACCAAATATTTAACTATACGTGATATCGTACTTCATCATTCATAATCAGGAAAGACCCCTTTCAAAAGTTTGGAAGACGTTGTGTCAGAGTCAGGTTTCTTTCGTTGGTTTCATTTCTTATACAGGGATAGTCCTATATAAGACATCCTTTACGGGTATCACGAGAACGGGTAACTACTTCCAGCTTTGAAAATACGTTTTTCCTTAACTGAATTTTTATTGTAACATACCAGGGCATTTACCCCTGAGTAACTGCCATTTTATCCAAATCAGGGCTGTATAATTTACTATTGTTTGTATTATATTTGTACATATGTATCCACCCAGTCTGTTTCCTTTATCAACAAACCTTAGCCTCGTACCAGCAAGTTAGAACGGGCTGCCACGACCTGCATTAGAACTCAGGCTTGGCACATTGTATAAGCCCAAGAAGCTCCACGGAGATCTTGATCGCTCGAGCCAGGAAAACACCTCCCTCGAGGTAACCCGCAGGGAAATTTCTGGCTCTAAATTTTGTGCCGTAAGGCACTGATGACAGCATGCTGCAAATATATCTTGGGATAGGAGTTTATAGTAGGGCCCCTCCGGTCACTACAATCAGAAGAAAAGTCAAAGGAATAATACCGTTTCCTATACCATTGGAATATACCAAACGATCTATTAGTGTGGGAACAGCGGTCACTGGATACACCCAACGGAGTTAAGAGTTATTTATTACACTGGTGACAGCGGTGTGATAAACCCATTTTCTCTCGGAGAGGTAATACCGGTTGACTGGAACCACACCCCACGAGCGGTGACAAGCGGTTCAGCAGCTATACCCAGGAGGGAAAACAATGGTTCACCACCAGGGTCTAGTATAGCGTAACATAGAGCCTTCGGGACCACAGCTTCTGCTATATCAAGACTAGTGTGCGTGGTGGAGAGCCACATCCTGCACGAGATGTCACTGCCGGCACCAAACACACTGGATCTAGACCAGAGAAGGTCGGAGAAACTCTATACATCAGATAAATGGCTAACTACCGATCTGAGATGAACATTCCGGACGGCCTAAGGTGGAATACTTCAGTCAACACAGAGTGACAATGGAGTTTTTCTAACCAGGGTCTAGTAATTGCGCAGCACATAGCTTCCACTAGATCAAAATCAGTGTGCGTGATGAAAAATCACACCCTGCTCAACATTTAGCACAACATACTGAATCTAGACCAGTCAAGGTCGAAAAATAATTCTACTCATAAATATTGACTGAGTTGATAGCTGCTTCACCCATATTAGTGTGACTAGGTCAATTTTTTCACAACTGGTGATAGCGGTTTTCCGGATACAGGGTTGACACGATTAGTCTTCAAATTAGAAATTTCCGAGACACATAGTTGCAATTTAGGAACAAACGGCAGTCATTACACTGTTATTCATCTGACACGAATTACATCCAAACGATGTTTCTATCTTATTTCTTTTGTGTATATTCCATAAAGGATTATTGTGATTGTCTGTTATCATTTTCTCACTATATCCAACATGAAAAATAAGAAAACAATCCCGAATTTTACAAGAGGAAAAGTCCAACCCATACAAAGTATCCTTTTTACCCCCTACAACCTCAACCTACCCGATTCAGGCATCGTAGAAGCCCAAAAGGTAGGAGTAAATAAATTGAGTTCAATTAAATTGATTAACACATTATAACTTTCACCTATATAAATAAGATGGTTAAATATTTCATAAGTTACTCAATTCATATTAAGAGTGACTGCTCGTCACTCGCGCCATGTCACGTCTCGAATCCACCCTCTTCTAAATATTTTTGTGCTAGACGACAGACACTCTTATACCGAATATGTCGTCTTTTCCCTCTCCCCGCAATTCTATTTTTTTAATTAATTAAAAAGTATATTATCTACAGGCAAAGTATGCATATATTTGCCATATAATTCATATATGATCTTCCATTTGCAGCATCAATGATAATTTTCCATGTATTTATTGAAAAGATATTCAGTTCCAAAAAATAAAAGTTGTAACTTTTGTAAAAATATTTCTAATGTTTAAGGTTTTTCATGTGTGGTTTGGATATTTCGCTAAAAAAATCAATGTCGCTACCGGTGATTCATTTATTGCAGATGTGGTGGTCGATGATTAGATTTCATTCACCCTGATATCCTGAATCTCGTTACTCTTGCCGTCGTTCCCAACGTCATGCATACGCAAGGCTGTGAATGCTCTATTTGCGAATAGTTCCTAAAAATGATATTCTCGAGCACCGTTCCCAAAAACATCGAATTGTATCGTCCCTCACATCAGCGTCAGTTGACGTTACAATACAAATGTCATTTGTCATTTTGTTATGTCACAAATAAATATAAACATGCTTTTCAAATATGTTTATCAATTTCTTCTATAAAAATGAATTCTACAAACCCAAATTGAAGAGACATACACAAATAATAATAATTTACCCATTTGGAACATTTTAATGAAGAGTATTTAGTGCAATAAAAAGTCTATTCTGTAACTTGTCGTTACGGTAACGATTATTATGTTAAGAATAATTTTTCAAAGTAGATTCTGTAATATCGTTGCGTTAAAATCTAAAGACAAAACATAACGATGATATTTTTACAATTTTATAAGGGTTGGTATATTTTTGACATATTGTGCTAGGTAGCAAAAGATTACCGATTCATTTGTTTATAGATGTTTGGTTAAATAAGCTTTTTATTCACTTACTCACGTAATTTTTATTATGGATAAAGACAAAGTTTAAAACACCAGGACAATATAGGCACAATGTATTTGGATGAATTGAACACAAAAATGAACCGTTTAGGAAGAACAAATTTGATGCTATAAGCACTGTTATTATTAAAAATATAGGGAAACAGCTTTCAGACAAATTAAATAGTTTAGGTGGTTCTATTAAGGATTTAGCAGAATAGAAAAGGGTATGTACAATACTTGATTTTTATTTTTTATTAGTATTATCCATAAAAGCAGTAATTACATATGTTTTTTGTTATAATTTTTACCAATTTCAGACATTCACCGACAGGAAGTGTCAAGTTAAAGCAAAGACAAGAAAGACTAGAATTATCACAAAAGAAACATGAAACATAGGGTATCCTATTAAACCTTTATGAGATACTGAAGAACCATTACCAGATGTTACAGATTGGGTGGTAGTCAACGGCATATTCTATATTCATGAAATAGGATTAGGTATGAATTACATGATTTTCTAAATTTGGTTATATCCACTAAAATTTTAAAATTGCAGACATACCAAATAATGAAGAAATTAGAGAAGAGTCAGAGAAAGAGTCCCTAAATCAAAGTAGGATTCCTGAGAATCAACTAGTTGAACACTCGGTTGAAGAGTCACTTAAAAGACCATCGAGAAAAACGTCAAGTACTGGGGTGCAAGACTCTAAAATAAAGTAATTTTAATAACGAAAGTGAAAAAATAATAATCCTGAAATTAATTGCAAAAAATGTCAAAGAAATGAGGGTAATAAAGGAAAAAATGCTAAACCTGCGTTAATTCAATCTTCGAGTCAAGTATCCTGATTATGATTTTGTGTTGGACTTGGATTTATATTCTAAAATTGCCCACAGTGTGCCCCCTGTCCGTAAATGGGTGTCAAGTTTTTTGTTATTGATTTTAGTTATTAAGTTATTCTTCATTACTACATGTTCTGAATCCTAAAACGCAATAACCTAATATCAATATTTATTAGTAGTAAACAAGATTGGTCAAAAAATATCAATATAGCTCAAGAGGAAAGTACTTTCATTTTTGAAAATATCAAAAAATTACACTTTGAAAAGTTGTTTGCAATTGAATTTAATACTCACTTGCAGAGTTACAGCTACCTGAGTCTAGTATTATTTTACTTTCTGTTTCAAACGGTTTTATCAATAATTTTACGAAAAAAGTTACTAGCTATAAAATTTCATATAAGGTAATTGCATTTTATGTGTTAGACTATGCAGAGTTTTCACAAAGAATAATTTTTTTCTAAAATCAATAGTTTTTAATATGGTGTTAATTTAACGGGATACACTGAATAATCAGTTTATTAAAAAAAATCTATATTTTCAGATATTTGTTGGATTGTGATGTTATGTTGAGTTCAATACTTAAGGTAGGAATTTTGCTTGGACCAGGTTCCTGAGTCACCTATACTTTAACCAGTGTTATTGGAAAAAATCGTATAGAGTGCAAGTTCTTTAAAACCCGACAGACCAATTTTTTTATTCGAAGTGATAGAGTAGTACTTCCTATGTAGTTAAATTATTTTCTACTACTTCGCCTTAGGGAGTACTACTCTATCACTTCGAATAAAAAGTTGTCCTATGTAAGGTTTTAAAAATCTTGCATTGTCGTTTTGTTTAGTAAAATAACATAAAAAAAATAATTCGATAAAACAATTTCAATTTTCTTCGTATAAAAGAGTTAATTTGAATTTATAGTACATTATCGTATTAAAATGGAAATTGTAAATTTTCTGGAATTGTTATTTTAATAATTGTTATTTTTCATTTTGATTCTTATAAATGGCACTATGTTAGAGCCATAACACAAGAAACTTAAAAAAATTGTTCTTCAATTATTGTATTGAAATATACAATAAGACTTGCTCAATTAAAGGGATTATTTATAATTTGATTCCAAACTATATTATTAGCCCTATTTAATAAATGAGCATCGTTCAATCGGCCAATATCATCTTCATCAACAAAATTGTTGTCATCTTCCTATGAAATTAGATATTCATCAATTTGTACATTTCGAAAGAAGGAGATTGGAACTTACGGGAACTTTGGATGGAAATAACAGCGAACTCATAATATGGGAAAATACCGAAGAAGATGAAGAAGGTATAATCCTTTTTATAATAATGTTGTGGAGCATGACACAAGCATATACAATTCTTGACACAAATGCAGAATCGTATTGCACACCTTTGAGCATTCCATTGGTTCTTTCAATGCAGTTCCGAATTTATGAATGTCGATGGGTGTATGTTCGCTGCGGTGTATTTGGTGCTGCTCCAACTACAGGTGTCAGTAAATACGGCAAACGTGGGTAACTATGGGAGGAGTTCTAGTATTTCGATTACCACGATTCACAAATGATAAGTCTGCCGGAACACTTCCACTGGTAACTCCAAGGAGTTACTTCGGTCTCTTAAGACATCAAAGGTAGCCCTTCGTGTCTGTCTAAAAATATTGCATTTGTATATAGTTTAAATTATTTAGCAACCCTTATATGAACTTACCTTATATTCAACTCATCCAAAACAATACGTAACAGTTGAATCATCTGAAATAAAATGTGATCTTTGTAGAAGGATTACCTTAATCAACGACTTGCTAACCCAATAACGACTGCTGGAGAGGTGACGTTTGACAGCGACATAATATCAGCTATTTTGTCATTATCTAACAGCAGTCGTTATGATACTGAATATACAAAGTCGTTCAGTATCGATAATAATAGGAAGAATTTGACATAAAGATTTTGTCATCATAGGAACTATATTTAAGTGTTTATTTCTGGATTCATATGTATGTGCAGGTTAGTCAATTTTATTTTTCATAGTATGATATTTTGCAGATGCACAGAATATAATTTCTTCAAGTCAAAGATTTTATCTATATTATACAGTGTATTACTAGGTCACATGCTGAAATTAGACATAAGGTTTGTTCCAACCATACAAAAACCGTACAATGTATGATACAAATTCAGTTGACCTGCTGGTTAGTGAATATAATAAGTCTGACATCAAATTCACTAAACAGCATGTCATCTGAATTTGTATGGTACATTGTACGGTTTTCGTGTCAGTTGGAACAAACCTATAATAATCTAAATAAAGCTTCTTTCTCTAGGGGACCTATAAATGTTCTGGAAGCACATTTCCAAGACAATAGACCATACCTGAGATGGCTTTCCACTCGATCGTAGTACAATGTCTGCAAATATTGACATGACAAGTGCGCCACCACTGGAAGGGTAATGAGATACAGGTTGCTGAATTGTTTTATTATTTCAACTTTGGTGTTTTATAACTCTGTTTGTAATGCAGGTAGAAAAGTGCAGTACTTTTTTATGATTGTATTTCGATTTTTAATCATTTCATTCTTTCCAATTCATGAACGTAGCCGTCCAATTTTACTAAATTTTTTTATTAAAAATCACCCTAAAAAAATCGTAGCGGCTACATTTGTGAGTTGGAACGAGTGAAATTAGTAGAAACAAATAGGTGCCTACTCAAGTTTTACAGCATTCAATTTATCAAAATTTCTATGTACTCATCTGTTGAATACTTCTGGTTCATTCAAAGCGATAGTGACTTCTTCTATACATCTGGAAACAGAGTCACTGATACAAATATTTTCCAATGTCCAAAGGCAAAAAATCGACAAGCTACCAAAAACTATTTGATGAAAACTTTTGGAAAGGATAAAATTGTGAAATAATTATTTTGTTTGTTATACTCAAGTCCGTAGGCCTTCTTTTAGGTGGCAAGAAAGAAGTTCATGCTTCAATTAAATATCTATAATCCTTTTGTTACCCTTAATACTTGTAAAAACTGATGTTCAGTCAATGTCTCCAATGGGTTAATATATACAAAACGGTTGTGTCTGTTGATTTGTTCATCTGTATTTTCTAAATTTTTCAAATTGGCTATATATTGTAGGTCGTTCCTTCCAAAATTGTTCAATCAGGCCTCTACTAATATTCTCGGGAATTTGTTTTAAAAATTGTTGAGAATATAGGTAAAATTTTCAATGAAAAAGTGATCTAATAATTATCAATTAACCAAGAGTGACTGCTCGTCACTCGCGCCATGTCACGTCTCGACTCCGCCCTCTTTTATATATTTTTGCGCTAGACGGCAGACACTCTTATACCGAGAATTTCGTCTTTCCCCTCTCCCCGCAATTCTATATTTTTCAATTAATTGAAAAGTATATTATCTACAGGCAAAGTATGCATACATTTGCCATTTAATTCATATATGATCTTCCAGTTGCAGCATCATTGATAATTTTCCATTAATTTATTAAAAAGATATTCAGTTCTAAAAAATGAAAGTTGTAACTTTTGTAAAAATATTTCTAAAGTTGAACGTTGGTCATGTGTGGTTTCGATATTTCGGTGAGAAAATCAATGTCGCCTCCGGTGATTCATTTCTTGCAGGTGTGGTGGTCGATGATTGAGATTCAACCGCACTGATGCCCTGAATGTCGAATCGGGACGTTATTCTTGACGTCGTTCCCAACGTCATGTATACGCAAGCCTGTGAATGCTGTATTTGCGAATGGTTCGTAAAATGATATTCTCGAGCACCGTTGCTAGAATCATCGAATTCTATCGTCCCTCACAACAGCGTCAGTTGACGTTACAATATAAATGTCATTTGGTTATGTCAAATGTAAAGGTGCCTTCAGATGCTACGTCGGGCGCGTTTTATGCGATCAGATGCTTACATCTGGTAAATAGTCGGGTCGTTCAGATGCTAGCGGTAAATTTTACCAATCGTCCAACCATTTAACCCAGTCGCCATATCGGTAGAAATGGGCCCGCATGCGCTTTGCATTCTATAAAGCAAGATTGAGAAGTTTGGGTTATGTTTACAAAATTTCAAATAATAGATTATTATTCAACGAGACTGTTTACATTTTTTTCTACACCCACATGTATATTATTCATTTTATGCACAATTAACAGAATGGAAATGTGGGCTATTTCGGTTAACAGAACGGATATAATTTCATTTACATCCTAGAATGTATATGAAATCCACCAATCAGCATTTGCTTTTAGTACCCGTCAACTCTTCTTTTTTTCAACTTCAATGTAACGTCAAGATAACTTGTCAAAATATTTCTTTATTTTTCAAGAAAAATATTTTAGTAAAATGAGTGATTCTATTGATGAATCAAAAATCAATAAATATTACTCCATCAGATATTCGTTTAGCCGTTAAGGAGACGTTGTTACTTAAAAAATATGTTGCATGGAGGGTCAGAAGAGGCGACTTTATTTGCCTAAACTTTTCTCTCAGGGTAAGGGTACGGATTGATTATTTGAGGTTACAAATGAAACGCCGTAGTAGTTTGGTTATATTTTAATTTCTCCCTTTGTAATTATCAGCAGCACTCGTGCGCAATACAAGAAATAGCGCTAAAATTTTTTAGGCCACTAGTGGCTGAATTGCGTACTCTGGAACAGGCCGTACAGTTCAAACAAACCTCTAAGAAGAGGCGACGCGATAGATCTATTAGGTTACAAATTCGAATTGTTTTTAGAACAGCATTTTTTATGGAATGAAGACAAGGTATGCAAGTGTAAGGCTATTACAAAATGGCGTGAAAGAATTGCCCCAATTACTATTCTATATGCAGAATATCTACCGCAGAGTATACTTTGGGTTTACAACAATAGTTTACCATGTAACAATGAATAATCGTTTTCAGGGTGAGGTACGTAAAAATTTAATATAAACTGTCAGTTCAAAGTTTAATTTTAAATGTAATGATTGTTTCTCCCTATGTGTCTGTTAACCTATGTGTTGAAAGTGTGGTTTAGTTCACAAACAAAAACAATAAGACAAACACAACTTATAACTAAGGCTTAGCTGATAAGTCACAGTGGATGATTCCTTCAGCACTGCCGCAAGCTGTTACCGTAGCTTCCGGAGCTTCTATGAAGATGGAAAAGTGGTTTTCCGACAATCTGATGCAAGCCCCTAAGGTATGCAAGTATCTTTGAATCTTGGGTCCAAGGTACTTCCAGAAATAAATAGGAACAGAAGTTCTAATTATGAACGGTGTGAGAAAGAGGTCTAAAAAGCATAATTCGGTATTATTCGTCGCTGACATGATTTAGGTAATAACAAAAAATTAATTTTCAACTCAAATAGGTGAATCAATTAATCAATGTCTCAAGATATCTCCTTTTGATTTATGAACTTTTATCTAGATAAATTCAAAATATCTAAGATTTCATCATGTAACTCTGACTCAAACATATTTATGACATACTAAGCACATTCTAATACCTAATCGACCTGAATCCCATACAATAGTCTAAATATTGTTCACAAATTATTAAAGTTAATTTATTGGAATCTGCTGAAAAGTATGAATTTTGCTTTGTAGAATTAGTTAATAAGTTGAATTGTTCTTGAAATTTCTTTACTATAATGGGATGATCAAGTGTTACTTCAGGATCTGATTTTATTAAATATATTGTTGAGAAGCTAAACTGATTATATTTGAAAAATACGCAATTGCAGATCAGATGTTTGATGTGAATGTTAGAATTGTTTGAATCTTTGGTATATAAAGTATAAGCCAAATCAAAATACTTAATTTTATGTCTAGGTGCAGATATTGTATTACTTTAAGTACATACCTTCGGTGTCGGTTGACCTCAAGGTGGATTGATTATCAAGTTTTAGTTGAATTTCCGCAAGTAATTGAGTTAATATACCCTTCAGGGTACTTAAAAGTGCTTCTATCACCAATTACTCCTTGAATTTATTCAGACACAGTAATGCGCACTACTGACTCAGTACTGACCCAAGAATGGCCAATACTGTCCCAACAATACCCAATATTGCTCTAGTAATCAGTGGCGTAGCTAGATAGTCAGAGGCCCTGTTGCGAAAAATGGGTGGCCCCCCTAATAAATTGAACAGTTTTTATCAAGTCGAAATATAAATACTTCAAAAAAGCAAAGCTACTATATCATCAATTCTTTATCATGCACTGCAGCGCGGGGCACAGCAATGCTACTTACTATAAGTATGTGCACGAGTGTCTTACCTGAGCATAGTTCTACAGTTGAGAAGTTCAGGAATATACTTGAATAAATAATGTTATTACGTAATGAAACAAAATTAATCGATAGGTTTATTTATATAAAATATTCAATTGTGGATGAAAATAAAACATAGAAAATAATGTATTGTATTTCCCAAGCATTCAAAAAGTTCATTTTGAATTGTTGGTCTCAGACATTTTGTGGATCCTAGAAACAAAAAGCATGATTTTGAATGAAAATTATTCTTAAATATGTAATTTTGAAGGGTTAATCAAATAAAATAAAAGAATAAATGAAATGGAAACAAAATTTAACAAATAAATGAAAATACCTTTGGACATATGCAAAACTTGCTGCAATATTTGATCATATCGGGCAAGAAGATGAACAACAGACAAGAACTTTCCAAGATGCCCTTCCTCACTTAAGTTCTCTCGATGTATTCTAAAAGCCACAGAATTCTTTGCTATAGTAAGTATGACATTGAATAATCTTCGAAGAACCATTTTCCAAAAAAAATTGTTCTGTATTTATTTCATCTTCAGATTCCTTATCAATAGTATAATTTTTTTACCAAAGTTCATACACAACATGACCATTCACAAAACTGTGTTATTTAATTATTTCTGATAAATGTCCCCTATCACGAATGCCTGTACACCATATACTTTTTCTTTGAAAAGAAAATAACCAGCAGTGTTGATAGTAGGCAGCATCTAGTATTTTAGTTTAATAGAGCCCAAACCGATAAACTGATCTATATTTAGAAGTAAAAAAGTAGGATGATTGAGGTTGAGGTTGAGAACGCCAAAATTATGTTAAAAATGAAATTTTAATGTGAGACTTTAAATTTTGACGGTTTTGTTAGTTTTGACTACAACCAGGCAGATTTACTGAAATTTTAATATTGAGATGACTATCAACCCATATAAAAAGGTTATCTATGTTCAGTTTATTTTTATGGGCCATCGTATAGACTAAGTTCAGTGTATGTCTACATTATCTTTAGTTACTTCAATACATTTTTCCTTTTCTGTACAATTATATTTACTGTTAATGTATAATTTTGTTGAAAAGCCTAATTATAAATATATTTTCTTTAAGTTCTGAGTATTTATTAACAGCATATAAATATTTATATATACTACCAAAAAAAGACTGGCCACACTTTATATAGTTGGCTTAAGCAATAGTCGAAAAATTGGAGAAAATATTTTGTAGATAGTGTAGAAAAAACGAATCACTAAATGAACAATAGAGCGATTTAAAAGATTAAACTACAAAAATTATTGAAATACTACCAAAACTGCCATTTACGGATGTCAGTAAAACTTTGCGCCATGTACACGTCTCAAGTTACTCTAGAAAGAATAAAATTTCCATTTATAAATAATTAGAGTACCTAATCAAATTTAAATCACGAAAATTTTTGAAATCATGTAAAATACCATGTCGGATATTAAATTTATCCACCTTTTTCTATTTTCAATTGATACTTACGAAGAAACATTCTTTCAAATAATTCTCAATTTATTAACTGAAATTTATTTAGATAAAATTTTTATATATACATAGTTATTTTCCAACTAATTTTAAGCTGATCTAAAAATCATTTGGCAATAAAATAAATTTATAAGACTTGGCCCAATTTTTGCTGCCTTATAGCAAAAATTTGTTGACGCCATAGGTAGACGTCTTCTTCTAATTGGTGGAATTTTATTAACGTCATTTGGAAATAAAATAAATTTATAAGACTTGGCCCAATTTTTGCTGCCTTATAGCAAAAATTTGTTGACGCCATAGGTAGACGTCTTCTTCTAATTGGTGGAATTTTATTAACGTCACATTGATTAGTCTACCAATAATGTTTACATGAAAAGTACGTCGATGTTGATTTCTGTTTATTTAATCTCATAGAATAAGTTTTGTTTCAATGTTATATATAAAAAAGGTTTAACTGTCACTGTCAGTCATATATTTGAATAATTCTTTTCTTTCAGAAATTTGTAAATGTTCTTTTAACAAGATAAAAATAAATTATACAATACAAGGAGTTCAAAGTAACAAAAAATGTATTAATACAGTCCAACAAACGATTCTTCAGAAACATGGTCCTTGGTCGCTGGATTCAATTTTATTAGACGATTAAATTGGCTATAAATTGCGAAAATCGCAAAAACTAGGAGAAAGCGCGTAGAAGTTTAGGGGGGTCCGGTGCACTTCGCGACCCTCCGAATTTTGGAGCGATTTTTTTTACTAGAAAGCCCTATTGTTATAGTACATTTTAAGAGAAAAAAATTCTTGGATTATGCACTTTTGAAAGAGAAAATCGCAATTGAAAGTACTAAAAAACCGCCATTTTTTAAAAAAATGTGACATTTATGTAAAAATTTCAGATAGTCACAAATTTTAGGAGGAGAAGGAAATGTACAACGTTGCTAGTTCTCAATTCCGTGACTCGTGACGGCTTGGAAATAAATTACACAAGATTTAATTATCTTCATGATCTAAAATATATTGAAACTGTACTTTATTGGACGTTTTATGTATGCTCCACAGGTACTAACTTAGTTCGTATATTTTATGTGGTTGGGATAAATATAAAAACCATGTATATGTTTGTGATTGTTAAAAATTAACGTTAAATGTTCCGATAAGTATAAATATTCTTTTTATAACGAAGGTATTGTAGATACTTAAAGATGGATTGTTTTATTCAATTTTAGTCATATTTTATATTTATATTGGTATTATTTTATATTTGACAAATGTTCAATTGAATAAATTGACAAATATAATTTGATTTGTGCTATAGAGCACTCAAGCGAACTGTCATTTAATTTTAAACAAGACATCTGTGGGTCATACCATAGACAAACCAAATATGGTTATTTCTTTATGGGTCGTACATAGCTGTAGAGTGCATTGTACACAACGCTTGTTTAAAACCCTTTAACACGAATTTTAATCATTTTTACAATGGCTAATCGTGAAAATGCCTGCTTTTTGTTTTGTTGAGGGATGTGCAAAACGTGGGGAAAAAGACAACGTGAAGTTTTTTCGAATACCCTCGGTTACAAACGCGCATTTTCAAAATCTGTCGATAGCTGTTCACTCAATTGGGTATATATTCGTAATAGTATACCTATTTGAGTACGTATTATTTCATAATAATGTGGATAATCATTTGAGTTATTGAAGATCGGATTTCCGTTTGAAATAGTAAAGAAGATTGATATTGCGAGCGAAGCGAGCGCGACGGTTCGACGTTTCGCAATTCGCGCGCGCGAATTGCGAAACGTCGAACCGGCGCGCATTTTCAAAATCTGTCGATAGCTGTTCACTCAATTGGGTATATATTCGTAATGGTATACCTATTTGAACACGTATTATTTCATAACAATGTGGATAATCATTTGAGTTATTGAAGATCGGATTTCCGTTTGAAATAGTAAAGTAGATTGATATTCATATATCTATTACAACACAAAATTAATTCAACTGAAAGAAAATAAATACCATTTGACAACGCCGTTAAAAATCACATGATGACAGAAAAGTTTCCTAATTTGTGACCCTGGCTGCCTAGACATAAGATGTCAGTGTCTAATTTATAACCTATAAGTGTCAAGTGAAAATAATGATGCCTAAGAATATTTTTTTAAAATTGGCCAAATTAAAGTGTTTTCTTCCGGTTTTTTTTGTGAAACAGACTTATATTTAGTTCAAGATAATAACCTTAACAATTTAAATTGAAAATATTTATCGTAAAATAGCATTAATTAGTGTTGAAAAAGTACCATTTTTCGAACTAAATTCGTGATTTTTAAAGTAATTACTGAATGATCCAGCGAAATTTTTGTTCTAATCTACTTTATTTAAGGTAAGCTATCAAACAAAATTAAAATTAACATAAAATTCGGAGGGTCGCGAAGTGCACCGGAACCCTTGATTATATTTATCAATAACTACACTTCTGCACAAATTCTGTGAAAAATAATTATGGAAGAGGAAGGATTACAAGTATTAAATTTGAAGAGGGGTCAGATTAAGGGAAAAACTTCTCGTCTAAACAATTTTATTCAAGGTTTAGAGTTTAGAGAGGGTTTAATATTAAAAGACAGTAATTTATATAGTACAATAGTCTTGAAAATAGAAAAAGCACACCCCCTTCTAGATGAATTTGAGGAAATTAAATCAGTAATTGAGCAAAAGCTAATAAACAATGACAATATATTACAAGATCAAGAAAAAGAAAGAAAAGAATTTGAGGGTTCTTATTTTGGTGCACTAGGATGTTTAAAAGAGATCATAAGGGTTAATGAAATGGCAAGAGTTTCTAATGAAAAAGAGAGCTCTATCAATAGTACAGTGTCATCTGTATCAATATTACAAAGGGCTAATAATAATATACAAGGGTCCCAACTAGAAGGGACTAATAATATACAAGGAGCTCATATACAAGGGAGTCAAATACAGGAGGTTCAAGGGCTTGAGACACAAGCAAATGTAGACAACCAAACAATTAACAATACAGTACGCCCATTGGTTTCAATGCACGATATTCGTTTCCCAACAATAAGGTTGCCTGTTTTCAATGACCATATGAATAACTGGTTAGAGTTTCGAGATATCTTCCCCGATATGCTACATAACAAAATCCATTTGAGCAATATAGATAAATTTCATTATTTAAAAATATCTTTATAGGGTGAAGCAAAAGATTTATTAATGGGTATTCAAAAAACAGAGGCAAATTATGATATTGCTTGGAAATTGCTGTCAATACTATGAAAATAACAATTTAATTATTTTCAATCATTTAAAAGCAATTTTTGAGCAATCGGCAATGGTAAAGCATGATCATAGAGGTTTAAGAGATTTGTATTTAAATACAATAAAGAATTTAAGAGCTCTGGAAAGTGTTCAAGAGCCATCGGTCGATAAGATGCTTATTTATATCAAAACAACTAAGTTCGATGAAGAGACACAAGAAGAGTGGGAGTCTTATGCAATTAAAGGTGAAAAACCCAATATGAGTGATATGGAAGAATTTTTAAATTATAGATTGGGTTTGTTGAGAAAATTTGAGCATAAGGGAACAGTTGCTCAGGTTGAGATAAAAACAGAAAATAAATTCCGTAATAAGCGTCCTACAAGGAATATTCCTACCTCACATGTTAGTACGAGTAATCCAAAGTGCTATTTTTGTAAAGGCAAACATACGGTCTATGAATGTGATAAATTGTTAAAGATTCCACTAACAGAACGAGGTCAAAAATTGTATGATAAGAAATTGTGTCTAAATTGTATGAGGCCAGGTCATTTATCAAAGAATTGCACCTACTCGGGATGTAAAAAATGTTTTCAAAAACATAACACTTCAATACATATTGACCACAATCAAGTGCAAGCTACAATAAGTAATAACTTTGCTAGCAATGGAAATAATACTATTGAAACTCAGCATACGGCAGTGTCTTACACTAGAGACGATTGTAGACATGCAGAAGTTCTGCTAGTTACAGCCATGGTACAAGTTAAAAACAAATATGGTCAATATTATCCAGCAAGAGTTTTACTGGATAATGGGTGTTGTTTCATCACTGAAGCATTATGTCAAAAACTGAAACTTAATAAATAAAATTTCAGTGTAACAATCAAAGGTGTAGGAAAGGCAACATCCACAATTAAATATAAAACCACAATTGAAATAAGTTCCATAAATTCAAATTACAAAACTGAAGTATCGTGCTTAATAATAAATAAAATTACAGAAAAATTGCCTACTTTTAATATTGATAAATCTGTATTTGGAATACCACAAAATATACAGCTCGCTGATTCTGAATTTTATAAAAGTAGAGAAGTTGATATTTTGCTGGGTAGTAGCATTTTTGGGCAGCTACTTTCAGTGGGGCAATTGAGTTTGAGCAAAAATATGCCAGTTTTACAGAAAACTTTGTTAGGATGGGTTATTTCGGGGAATACAATGTTGCCAAATCAAAATTATTATGCAATTTCCCGGTCATTCAGCTATATTATCTGATAATTTTGAAAAAACCATAAGTGATCGGTAATTCGTTCTTGCTCTAACACGTTTAGATTGCCGTGTACATTCTTCAAGAAGCCGGTTTATATCTCCCCCTCTCTACATCGAATTCCAATTAATTCCATTACAAGTTATTAATTGTCTCTTGTCTCTATTGAAAGATACTCGACGTCTATTTATGTAATTACTCCTGTATAGTGCAGTTACAATTACTAAGTTCTCTGTTACCTTTTTCCATGTAATAATATTTTATATTAGGCGCAAAGCGCTAACAGTACAGTGTTGTCAAGTATTGGCATGAACAATTTTGAGTTATACCATTTTCACATGTTTATTTTATTTCTGTTAAGATCTTTTGAAGTTACTTTCATTAAACATCAATTGAAATTTAACTGGCTATTTTATTGACATGGTAGTAGTTAGTTAACACTTTCGTGGTAAGTGGAGACAGGGTAGTTTGTGTATAGATGTCCACAACCACCTCCCCAACAATTATACAGTCCACTGAAGTCACTGCCCGTCTTTGCTCCCCGACAGCACCATTGAAAGGTATTTTTAGCCCTAGTAAGTCGTTACCTATTTTGGCAACCGAAAGATTAATTCGTTGGTCCTTGTTTATAAGATCTTTTAATTTTATTATAGAGCATCGTGAAAGTGAGTTACTTTCTCCAGCATATGCAATGTCACTTTTACCAGAAGATGACAAGTTTATTGAACCAATTTATAACATAAAAATTTCACCAAGTCTCCTCCAATTGTTCCAGATATAGCTTCTAAAGAAGATCCGATTATTTCAAAAGCCATGCAATTGACACTGCAGGGTGGCCAAAATAGATGAAGATGTTGCGTTACAACTCTAAAAATAGACTCTCATCTTTCAGTAGAACAAAATTACCTTATGTTCAGGAACAGAGTCATCATCCCACAAAAATGTTAACTAAGGGAAATGTTTGTTGGCCAACATTACATTCAGATATAACATTAATATGCCAATCATGCGATCCGTGTAATATAGTAAATTTTATACGAGTATAGTCAGAAATAATTCCATGGCCAAGAGCAAAGCATGCAATGCAAAGATGTTACATTGGTTTTTTTCAGATCGAACAATATAATTGGTGTAAGTTTGGTATATGTCTTCATGCAACGTCACATCCACATTAAATACTATTCGTACGTTTTTTGCTACAGCTACAGAGTAAATTAGTTTCGTATAATGGTCCTCCACTTGACTCACATGAATACTTAGACTTTTGCACGCAAAATAACATTTTAGCAAGTTTCTCACCTCCTTACCAACCTGATAGCAACAGTTTAGCCGAAAGAAATGTTAAAAAAATGCAAAAAGCTTTAAAGAAACCTGCAATCCAAAGGAAAAACGTAAAGCATGAGTACAGTATCAATATGTTATTAGCTTCATTTTTATTCTCTCAGAGAACTACACCTAGTACAACTACAGGAAAAACACCACCATATTTATGGTTTAATTTCACACCCCGTACGCACTTATCCTTCGTGAATCCTGAACATCAGTATTCAGAAAAATTAATTTCTCACATACCGTTCAAAGGAGGAGAAATTGTAAGAGAAAGAGTAAAACAAATCTAACGCAGAAGTAGATAATCAATCGTTAAAATTAGACTCGTATGTTAGCGTTGGAAATTCAGGATCTTTAAGACGTTCTGAGAGAACACGGAAACCTTTACAAAGAATAAATTGCATGTTTTTTGCATCATATCCAGTTACTGATTCCACATATCTTATTGAAATATTGAATAAAAACAGTTTAGTTAATTTTATTAGTTAAGACATAATTTAATGTATGTACAATAATAAAAATAGGTGATGTAAATCAGAATAATTCAACAAAAATGTATTGTAATTTAAATCGAAGAGGAGAAAGGTGTAATGTATGAAAACGACTTGAGTGATAATTGAAGTAAGACAGCCTTCAACACGGTAAATGGTCATAGGTGCTTTGTCCTATTGTCTTGTCGATGTACAAATTAATAATGTCTCAAATAATAAAAGGTCTGAATGTGAAGTCATCCTCGTTATTAACCATCAATTAAATATCCAGAAGACCCAAGTACATGTCAATAACAATGGTAATCTGATCAAATTTTAGTGAACTTGTACTTTTTCATAGAACCTTGCGGCATCAGCAACAGGTTTGTCAGTTGTTGGTGCGTTTACCTGGACAAGGATAAGTTTGACTGGCTTGGCGTCAATCTGCAGAAGGATAATTCCTCTTGAGTAAGCAACAGTATCCCAAGATCCAAACGATTTAATTCCTCTGACCCCTGGACATTTCCTTGTAGGAGACTCATTCTTGGCAATACCGGAAGTGGACGTCACGGCCATGCCGAACGGTATGCTATCATTACCAGAGGTTAACCAAATTAACCCAATATTTCTGGACGAGGTGGTTACGAGAGTACTTAAAAGAACTGCAGTTACGTAGTAAATGGTCACAGCAGCCAAGTGAGAAGCCAGCAGTAGGCAGAGTCTTGGTTATTGTTGAAGATTACGTACATCCGCTCCATTGGATCATCCGTAGAATTGTAGCGTTACTTCCTGTACTTGACGGTGTGATGCGTGTGGTATCGGTGCGCGTAGTCAATGGGAATACCATAAAACGTATATTGACAAACATATGTTTTCTGTCTATTGGCTGACTTTTATTTACGATATTATTCCAAGGACCTTTTTTCGTTGTACTCTATCATTGAAAGCGACATCGAGCAGACGCGTATAGGTGATCCCAATATATGACGATTTGGGGCAATTTACCTCTATACCAAGTTGCATCTCTGAGGAGTTATATGGCCTCAGAATAGAGCGCAAAATTACGAACAAAATTGATTTCTTTGCAACCTTTTAACTTGAAGATATCACATTTGGTTCACTGTATGAGACTATTAAAGTCATTAAGTAATGATAAGTAGAAGGCGATCGAATCATTCTGGGGGGTTGATTAGTCGTCAACTAATTTTTAAATTTCAAAGAAGTTCTTTTATCTATCAGTTGATTAGAAAAATTCTTTTTTCATACCATGGATAATTTAATTCTAAAACTTTGTTTACTCTTGTAATTTCGAATAAAACTTTGTCATTTTCAATGAAAAGTCGAATAACCAAAGACATGTTTTCAGCAATTCTATTTAAAAAGTTACAAAAAAGAGTTGGCTGTGAATTGATACATCAAATTTGACAATTTGCAATTCTGTTCTCATAGTAAGTAAATTGTTATAATTTCTTTTCAAATAAGTAGAAAATTCTCATTTAACGAACAAGTGGATATGTTATCGGTGTTAGGTTTTTGTGAAGGAAACTGTAGAAGAAGCATGGAAAAATATCGGGTTTCCTAATCGCGGGGTTCCTCATAGGAAAACATTTTCTAATGTTGAAAGACTGGCTAGAGAAACAGGAAAGTTTTATAGTGTTAATCAAGAACGGACTGTTCAAATGAGCGTGCGAGATGAATAACTTATTTTGAATACCATGCCCAAAAAGTGCATGAGTTGATACTTCAAGACTTTATTCAGCGAGGGAATTTATGTCGATTTATTTCACGTCAGGATGAAAACGCTCATGTAATAACTCATTGACATTTCCAACGTGAGTTTAAGATTAATGTTTGTGTCGGCCTTATCAATCAATATTTGATTGGACCAGTTATTTTACCAAACCGGCTATCTGACGAAACTTATTTAGAGTTTCTCCAAAATACCCTTCTGGATTTATCTGACGATTTGCCAATACGATTAAGATTAGAACATTGGTTAATGCATGATGGAGCACCAACTCACTCCATTTTAGTGCCAATGTAAGAAACTTTTTAAAGCGCCAATATCGAAATAAGTGGATTGGACGAGGAAATAATTGTTCTCAAGCTTTTCCTCCGCGCTCACCAAACCTCAATAAACGTAAATAATTTCTTTGGGGGCGGTAAAGGAGTTTGTTTATTCTTCTCCAGTTAATTCCCAAGAATAATTATGGAATCGCATTGAAGACAAATGCAATATACTTAAAAATGATCATCAGCTACTGGCCAGAGTCGACTTCAATTTTAGGCGAAGAATAATTTGGTGTCTAAGAGAAAATGGGGATCATATTCAGCAATTTCTTTGAAATCAAATGTGTTCTTCCTATAATATTATTAATTTGTTTTTCCATTGAATTAATTTTATTGGAATATATCTATTAATTTGTTCAATCTGAAATAAGATTCATGATATGGATGGAGTGAATTACGTCTAATAGTTATTCGAGTTTTCCTTGAAAATGACAAAGTTTTTTGGAAAGTTACAGGAGTAAAAAAAGTTTTTGAACTAAATTATCCATGATATGAAAATAATATTTTTCAAATCAACTAACAGTTAAAAAACTGTGAAATTTGAAGGTTAGGTCACCCCTAATTAACCCCCCAGAATGTTTCGATCGTCTTCTACTAACTCAATGGCCTTAAGAGTCTTATACACTGTACCAGATTTGGTATTTTTAAGTTGAAGGGTTCCAAAGAAATCAGTTTTTCTCAAAATTTTGGGCCCTACTTTGTGGCCCTATACCTCCTCAGGGATGCAAGTTGGTATAGAGGTAAATTGTCAGCAATAGTCATAATTTGGCCTCCCCTATACGCATCTGCTGTGTCGGTTCTTATGCTATACTCCCTGTATATATACAAGATGTCCCAAGTTATCGTTTACAGTCAATATCTCGCTTAATTTAAAAGATAATCCAATACTGTTGAAACTATTAAGAATGACAATTATCGAAAAGGAACCAAATTTTGTATTATGGTACGAGAATTTATTATTAGCAGCGCGCTTTCGGTTCAATGATAAACCATCATCAGTGCCCCCTCTAAAAGTAAGAAAATTGATCTTACATTCTTCATATAAAATAAAAGGTTTAGAAGAGCCTAAAGCCAAATAGATACAATTCACACACATGTTCAAGGTGTACTCCAAATCCTCACAAATAAGAAGATACATATAATGAATTAAAATATAGTGCCTGAAACACTGTCACTATTTAATTAAAATAATAATATGAAGCATTGTATAATGGATGAATCCCTAAAATAGTGAATAAAATTTAACTCAATACAACATTTATGAGACAGCTGTTTGATATTTGACAATAATTGTAATGGATAAGTTGGAAATGAACAATTTTTGAAGGTGTTAATTCGTAAGGTGGGCTAACAAAAGCCGGTGCTCTGATGACGTCGTGAGAATCATAGAAGCAAAAGTTGACAAAAGCTTGAAAGATTAGTAAATTTCTTTAACAATTACGTTTTTATGACTTCCTTAGAGAAACAAATGTGTGATGGTGAGTAATAACTGAAAATAGTTCAGTAGGTAATACACGTATGTTCTGTGACACTTTATCGGATGAACAGGTGGATGGCCTATGGGTGGTTACCGATAGGAAGAAGTTTCCAGAGGGTTTACAAGAAGTAAAAGAAGTCTCTAGATGGTTAGCAAGTAATGAGGGTAGCGTCTACGGGGGTTATGCAAAAAGTAAATAAGTGTGTATGTTGTTACGTGTATAAGGTAGAGGGTGGTTTAGAAGAAGCGAAGGGGTTTTTAAGGGTAGCGTCTACGGGGATTACGCAAGTAAGGGTGTACGGGGGTTATGCAAAAAGTAAATAAGTGTGTATGTTGTTACGTGTATAAGGTAGAGGGTGGTTTAGAAGAAGCGAAGGGGTTTTTAAGGGTAGCGTCTACGGGGGTTATGCAAAAAGTTTTTTGGGGGTTTGGCCTGGGCCAATTGCCAAAATTTTGGGGATAATGACGGTAGCGGCTACGGGGGTTATGCAGAAAGTAAATAAGTGTGTATGTTGTTACGTGTATAAGGTAGAGGGTGGTTTAGAAGAAGCGAAGGGGTTTTTAAGGGTAGCGTCTACGGGGATTACGCAAGTAAGGGTGTATACAAGAACGGGGAGGTTATGCAAAAAATAAGTGTGTTTGTTTTTACGTGTATAAGGTAGAGGGTCTTTCGTTAACGTAGGCAATACACAAAGTTCCCATTTCCTGAACGGAATGAATATTGGTCGATCACTTTTTATTTGCTCCATCATACGTAATTTTATTTCATCGTTAGGATAGACGTGTTTAACTTTCAATGCCATGCTATCTATAACAAACTTTATTGTAGTGTTAGATGTCGTAGTACCTGTTGTTACTTCATTTACTATTACAGCATCGTTATCATGACGAGCACGTATGAATCGAAAAGTTTGTTTTCCATATGTGATTTTAGTATAGTCATTGAATACATTGAAAATGTGTTTTAGAGGAATCAACAAACTAAACGATTTATCAACATCATTCAATAGCGGTTTATTGGGATAATTCCAGCCAGCTAAAGCCATTTCTTTCGATTGTGGATTATAACACAACAAACTTCTTGCGGTAGTTACTATACCGGGATCTCGTACTATTTCTATTTCCTTTCCACTTTGAATGTAGGAACAAGAATCGAAGAGGAATGCACCGCAATTTGGCGTTAGATTAACATGTCTTCCTCCGCCACTAACTTCTAATTTTCCCTTAATTTCAAGTTGAGTTTCGTACATGAGAAAAAATGCGTCAGTTTGTTGTATGTCAAATTCCACAGAATCGCTGTTATTGAATGATTTCACATAAGGAACATAGGTGTGAAATTCTTCTTTTCTTATCGACTCTTCATATTGTGGATCTCAGTAAAGGTCAAATATCGAAGATATTTTCGTTGATGGTGGTGTCCTATCAGAACGCACGTACTTTCTTTTTAGTATCATTCTTCTTCAACTTTAATCCGATTGCTTTGAGAAACGCCCGATTTGCAGGAGTTAGATGAAGCTTCGTTCTTTTGAACGATCTGCAAGAGACTAATTTTGTTGTAGATGATGAGGGACTTTTATAATAGTCGTTGTTGATAAGTAGACCCATTAACGTTCCAATAGATGTAAAAGTAACGTGCTTTTTTCTCCTCGAAAATTTACTGGTTCGAGATCTTGATTCAACACTCTTACGGTAATGTTGGTGATTTCGTTTGTGCTGCTCACAGCTAAGTAAATCGGATTGTTCGGTCGTTCGTTGATTGCATAACCAGGGTCCACTGTAATTGGGAAACTGAATATTGTATGAGCAGGCTTATATCCGTCAAACGATCCTTCAGCAATATTGCAATCGAATAGTGAAGTTGATATTTTACAAATGTTAACAGGTAGATCGGAACGGTGAACTTTACCAGGATCTAGTATCTTTGGAGAAAATCCTAGTATTTTACTCAAACTATCAGAGTATTCAAAATCGATGGCGTGCTGTCAACTCTGAATTTCACACTGAAGAGTGTTGTTGTTGGGCTTCAAAGATATATCGGCCACAGTTGTATCCGTCTTCAATTTGAATTGATCGATGAGATAAGCTTCAATATCTGTGATTTCGTAACATCCTGACGGGAAGTTAATGGTAATGAGTCCTTTCTTACGATCATTTTTATTGTAGAAATAAAATTTCTCACCATCGATATTCGGTATAGAATGATACGAATGAAACCCCAACACACCAATAAAGTATTCTTTTTCAGGTTTCAATATTATCGGTGTGGGAGGAGTGAAGGAGAATTCATTCGATGTAGACGTTAAGTTCAACAGTTGAGACATGACTGTGATGTTTATGGGAGTGGTGTATTTAAATAATATTACTAGATTAGAAAATACAATTTTATTTTTTCAAATAATAATTACATGCATGACAGTTGCGTTGTGAGCTAACCGGACCATCGACATGAGTACGTTGATCCGGTCGATTGTAATGCACAAAACAAGGCAAGCAAATTTGCAAGTTGAAATTCGATTGATATTCTTTTGGTAATTTATGCCAATTGTCTAATAAATCCCAAGGTTTAACTCGCTCTACCAAATACTTTAGAGGAATAGTTCTCAATTCGGCACTTGTAAAAGACGACAACAATTGTGTTTCGCCAACCAACCATGCTTCAAACATTATAGAGGAATTGCAAACACAAATGTCCACAGTTGATCTGATTGTAATTTTGGTATTGCTCGTAATTGTAAAATATTTTACTGCCAGCAAGATAAGTGACAAGTTCTCTCGGAGGCTTCAGATTACCAAATGAATCGAAATATTCGACGCAGTCATTCATCTTCCTATATGCTACCCAATGCGTGCCTGAGTTTTTAGACACATCCAAATTTAGTATTGCTGATTCACATCGTCGAGGTCCGTTTTTCGTTAGAGAATCGCGCATGTACACATCTCGAAAATATTTTATTTTCAATAATTTGGCAAACTTGATTAATTCATAGTCGAATAATGCTCTATTGGGTAGCTTCAATGGTAGTTTTTTTTCAAGAATAATCCATATCCACCTTTAGCGTTCTTTCGCAAATACAATCCTTTACCTATAGGCTCCATAGCTTTATTATAACGATGATCGTCTTCCAATTTCTTTTGAGCATTTTTTGCATCGATCACAGTTTTCGCAATTCCCGCAGCACCGCCTGATAATGCTCCCAAAGCTGAAAGTCCAGCGAAAAGAGGTATTAGAGGTAAAAATCCTCCAGATTTAGCTACAGGTATTATTCTAGGTATTGGAACATGTTTTTGGCCTCCGAATTTTTGAATAAGAGATTTTGCTGCTCGCAATGCAAACATCGCTGTATCTGACAGCGAAGATCCCTTTTTCATGGATTTCTTCACCTTCATAACAACATCACGATGAAAAGATCTACGACGCTTCGGCTTCATACCCATTCCCAACTTGCGTTTGACCTTCATTCCAGTGGTAACGAGCCAGGCGGCTGCCTTTTCACCTAATTTAGCGTCTTTTGACTTTACTCGCACCCAAGCGGCGTTTTCTAGTACCAAATCAGCTTTATGACAATCTGTGAGTGACTTGTTAGATGCGTATGCGATATCGTGATTTTTGCAAGCTGCGTCGAGAGCGTTGACACCTGTATCTCCTCGTAGTAGCCGTTTTTTCAGACGCGTTCCAGCTATATAAATAGAGGATTTAATATTGTGAAAAAATAAAAATAGTAAAACTTACGTCCACAGTATTGGTAGCCAGGAAAATGAAGCTCAAAAGGCAAATTGTTTATAAGTGAATTTAGCACACCTTCACCTTCGTTAATCAACATGAAGACTGACTATTTGTTCACGATGGAACCTATAATTATAGCTGCACTGTTTGAAAAAGTATCATAAGATGGAGATTGTTAAACAAGAGCAGTCATTACCGATTGAAAATTTCGATAGCGTTTTGGAAGATAGACGTAGCCGAAAACATGGACTTTTATTACCTGATTCGTTTCGTGCTATTATTTGTGGCCCCAGCGGATGTGGGAAAACAAATATTGTGCTATCATTGCTGTTCAATCCAAATGGTGTAAAATTTAAAAATGTCTACGTTTATTCTAAATCTCTATATCAACCAAAATACCAATTGCTCGAAGAAGTATTGACTGGTGTAAAAGGTGTGGGATATTATCCGTTTAAAGAAAACGATGAAATTGTAAGTCCTACACAATCCAAACCGAATTCGATTTTCATTTTTGACGATGTGTCATGCGACAAACAACAAACTATTCAAGAATATTTTTCCATGTGTGGGCACAGAAGTATTGATGTCTTCTACCTATGTCAGACTTATTCGAAAATACCAAAGCAGCTAATACGTGATAACTGCAATATGATTGTAATGTTTAAACAGGGTGGAATTAACCTTAAACATGCCTTCAACGAACACGTTTCCCCCGACATGTCATTTGAACAATTCAAGAAAATGTGCTCTGAATGCTGGAATGATAAATATGGCGCTTTGGTTATTGTTAAAGACTTTGATTTACAAGATGGTAGATATCGTAAAGGATTCGATATGTATATAAAAATATAATAATTATTTAGCCATTCATTTTTCATTATGATGTCATCTGATGCAGACGCTGTGCGAAAACGAAAAATTGCAGATCTGAAACGAATGATTAGAAAGAAGTATTTATCTTTTAAACTGAACAAAACTGAGCATGATGAGACACTAAATAGAATTTTCAAACCTATATCTAATCCACTCAAAGATATCGTAAATATTATGAATACATCTAAGACAAACTAGCATATTACAGCAACCCTACCTCCACCACCACCACAGCCCACATCATCTAAAGAGAAAAAAGAACATGTCCCCAATTTTATCAGTGATGAAGAATTATACAGTTATGATCCGAAAAATGAATCAGTATTTACGGATGATGATGATGATGATGGTGAACCTCAAGTGAATACTAGTGAACATTTCTCACCACGAACAGTCAACGAGTACATCGAACAATATCCTACAATGGGTCGACAATGTGTCATCGATTTCTTTAACGAAGACTCACAAATCGATGATTTGTACGGTCCAAAGTATAATGCTGAAAACGATCAGTGGACTCTGGGGAATAAACGCATAAACTTTGACGCAAAAAACGGAGATATATTCGTAGAAGGAGATAAAGGATGGGATAGAATACCTGCTACTCCAGGTCTTTACCAATTACTTTTCTACCAACATCCCAAATATATCGAAGATGATTTACCTACATACAAAATATTATTGGAACGAACGGGGGTTCATTTGAAAAAAGATAGAACACTAAAAGGTTCTCAGCGGTGGAAGTATATTAATATTATTAAAAAGCAATTTATTATAAGACGAAACACTACCACTACCATCATGACCTATAATGATAAAGATATAGAGTACGTTTACTGGGACGATGTAAACGAGATTGTTGAAAGACTTAGAGAGTTAATAGCTTCCAAGGATGCAGGTAACACTTCCAATGATAATGAGATTGTTGCCATTATACATGAACTTCGTGAAGCCGATTATATACATTAACCATCGATTGATTTATGTTCATTTTCAAAATGAGTCTCGACAAGTTTGGTCAACATTCTGACGCATATAAAAAGAAGTATGATACAAATCTTGAAGCACGATTTAAAAAAATCGAAATAGCTCAATTGTCGTTGAACACAAGTATTCAGCAAATAAATGATGAAATAAAATCCTTGATAAATAATGGATCAACTCAAAAGTATGTGAATAATGCAATAGAATCAAATAGAAAATTTATAGTAAACATACTTGACAAAAAAATGAAAGATACATTGGATGAAATACATAGAAACTATGATTCAAGGATTGCTACTCTCAATACAAACATTCCGATAAAAAAATATGTCGATAATCTCGTTTCATCGACAAATATCAGCAGGCAGATACACCAATTCGCAGAAAAGTATCACACAAAGTGTCTAATCAGCTTTAGGGGCACGAAGAAATTCAACAAGAACTTTTACGTTTTGGATACGGAAGGTACGGCTTTTGTATTCCCTTTTGATTGTAAAATTGAAAATTGTAAACATTATGCTTCTGATGGCAGCGTTTTATTGAAGAATAATATGGAATATCAGTATCATTAGTTAAACGGCCTCAGCATAAAGAAGAACGATAAAATAGAATTCAAATTGGGTAGTAGAGATTATTTTTGTATGGATCTTCTCGTACAGTGTAATTTAGAAGAAGAACAATAATTGACCTTTAAAAAATATATATATAACAAAATAACCTTCTTTGTTCACTATACATCATGTCTGCAGACAGGATTCAACTTGTTAAAGAATTGCATAAACCGATTCGACGAAATTATCCACGTCGACGAACAATAATCAAAGGTCTTGATGACTTATGGCAAATGGATTTAGCCGAAATGAGACCTTATGCAAAGCATAATAAAGAATTTAAAATGATTTTGGTGGTTATCGATTGTTTCTCGAAATTCATGTGGACTAGTCCACTCAAGACGAAAACAGCCGAAGAAATAACACGAGCATTTTCGAGTATTATCAAGAGTCGAGCACCAAAAAATCTACAATCAGATCAGGGAACGGAATTTTACAATAGTAAATTCAAATCGCTAATGAAAAAACATAATATCAATCATTATAGTACATTTAGTACGAAGAAAGCTGCAATTGCAGAAAGAGTTATTAGAACACTCAAAACGAAACTCTATAAACATTTCAGCTTAATTGGGAAATACCAATGGATCGATATTTTACCTCAAATCACAAAGGAATACAACGACACAAAACATAGTAAAACTGGATACAAAACATCAGAGGTGAATCGAAGTAACGAAAAATTGATTTTAAATAAGAAATTCAGTTATTTGAAAATCGCCGGACCCAGAAAATTAAATGTGGGAGATATTGTGCGAATAAGTAAAGCGAAACATGCTTTTGAAAAAGGTTACACTCCCAATTTTACAACTGAACTATTCAAAATTACGAAAGTCAAAATAACGAATCCTGTAACGTATTTGATAGAAGATATGACTGGATCGCCTATTAGAGGTTGTTTCTATGAAGAAGAATTACAAAAAACCAAAAATCCCCACATTTATCTCGTTGAAAAGGTGTTGAAGAGGAAACGTAACAAAATGTACGTTAAATGGTTAGGATTAGATGAAAAACATAACAGTTGGATTAACACTGATGACGTAGTAGTATAGATCACCAGCAACCAATCAACTTTAATTGAGTGGAGGACAGAGATAAACATATAAATTGATCGACATTAGTTTAGAAGTCATCATAATGAGTAGTCACTATTCTGGGTATTATAGTGTTACAATGTCATGTAGTGATAATAGTAGTTATGATGAAAAACCAAATTATGATCGTGATTTAGATCAAATTGTACTCAATTATGAAATTGCAATAAGAAAAGAAAGACATTATTCATTGCATACAGTTTTCAATGTTGGTCGTCGATTTGAAGTTGGATGTTGCCTGAGTCCTGTCAGAACTTTTGCACCTGCCATCATTTCATCATCGTTTATCGTGGAACCTTCAAAAATGTCATTCAATACTTTAGAATGGGATGAGATCATAGAAGTGCTGCATAAAAGTAACGAGATATTCTTCAATTCTCCAGATGATGATGTTGTAGATTCTAATCCCATCATGTTGTACCAAGATTTTTGTACAAATAACTAAAGTTATTCATGATAATCAAAAATTTGTGAAAATTCAGAAAGATGATGTAACAGTTTTCCTCGATGAAGAAGAAGTTGTAGAAATTCAACGTGTTCATGAGAATTTGCTTCAACATCACATTTCAATTTTAAATAAAGTGAACTTTTGCGATTTTTATTATAATATCATTAATTTATTAAAAACATTTATATCGAATCCAATATGTGGCTTTTCCAATTGTTCAGATTTAATGTATGCTGTTTGTGATATTTATTCTTATGACAACAGCAGTTTAATAGGAAGAGCACTTAGAGAATATCTGTACTATTACAAAGTCCATGTAATCAATGATTTAACATTATAAAATTATGAAAATATTCTTTGTTTCATTTCACCTCTAACACAAGTAATGCTGATGATGAAAACTTTTATGTTGATTTGGAATCAGTATTGAACATCGAAAGTGAAGGATGTCTCTTTTACTATTAATAATAATTCTACCTTTAGTGGCATCTGAGAAAATTGATGTAAATTATCGAAAGATTTGGATATGTTAACAAGTCGGAACATGATATCACAAATATGTCATCGATTTTAAAAGCTTTCCAAGAGAAATTGAATTTTCCTGTAGATGGCACTCTAAATCCTGCAACTATTCAACTATTAGAGCGACCTCGATGTAGTGTAAATGAAAACGATCATGATGGTGAACAATCGTATCGCGTTAGAACAAAATGGGAAAAAGACTAACCTAAATCGGTATTTTCCTCAAGCATCACCGTCATATGTTGCTGAAAAGGCATATTTGACAACAAAATTCCAAATTTACAATTTAAACACCAGTCTACAGGAACAGCACTTCTTACTCATGTACTACTTATGAAACTTCAAATCGACGTAATAACGTTAAAAATTCTTGAAAACCTGTGGGAAGGAGCTAGGATAAAAAATCAAGTTTCAAGGTTAGATGAATATTGTTTTATTAATTGTATTTATATACATATTACATCAAATAAAAAAAACAGTACATATTACATTAAAGGCAAAATGAAAATTATACATTTGACAGTACATATTAAATATAGTTATACAGATAAAAGCAAAAACAGGAATTTGAGGTTGTACAAGAAAACTTGAAATTCTAGTAATACGATTACAAATTATCTTAGTACATAGATCTACCAAACTCTTCATCTGAAAATAAATTCAAATCAATTTATTATAACTCCATAATACTATAATGTCCCCACGGAAGAGTGTCATGTGAACCAGGTATCAAATATCTTTTATCATCTGATGGGTTTAAAGCAATTTTTGTCTGTTCAATGGTGTATACATCATGTAACTTCGATAGTATACAACGTTGAATTGCATGCATGAAACACTCTTCTTGAGGATTTTCTATAAATTTCTGCAAACAGAGAATATAATCATCAAAAGTTATTTTTTTCTTTACCACATTAGACTTAATACCTTTAGCTTTTTTTACATCGTTTTCCTCACCTAACACTCTGAAGGCATACTGTTTAGAACGTAAACCTACAAATGTGTCATAATTTTTGAGTTATTTTCATCCTTCATAATTCCGGGTACTTTCTTATTAGCTAGAGGAATATCCCACACATTATTTACAGGATAATCACTAGTATCAAAACGGTGAATATCCGCCTTTATTACTTCTTCATATATGTTATTACATTGAATTTCGTATACTAAACTATCAGTATCGGTATAAAGTAATTTACATTGTTCAGGTGAAAATTTGGTCAGCATATGATCATAATGAAATTCATAAACACATATTTTTGAAATATCTAAAATTGCTAATCCTATATAAGGAGGTTTGTCAAATACAATTTTAGTTTTCTTAAGCTCTATAGCCAATAAAGGATTCTCAACATCATCGTTAAATATAACACGACTATGAAATGTGGGACTTGCAATTAAATTTATAGCTCCTCGTTTGCCATACCACGTTCGAACTAATTTCACTAACCGATGTTTACGCAAATTTTGCATCGTTTTCCCGAATACTGCATTATTCATAAGTTTATACAAATTTTTTTCAAAATTATTTTTTGCGTGGGATCTCATCAAAGTATTCAATTCTATATAAGGCTTCAACCAACAACGTTGCTGAAATTTTAATACCCTATGAACTTTCTTAAGCAATAATCCATGAGCTATAGCTTGCTTTAAATTTTTGTAATGTATAATATAATTTTTTTTATTATATATAGTAGTCAATAATTTCTTTTGTTTAGAATTTGGTGGTGAAATATGTTCTGCACAGAATGGCAGATCTTTGTGTAGATCGTGTTTATTTTTTGGATACTCTAAATCAACCTCCAGCAGGTACCCTTCAGGGGAATCATCTGGAATTTGAGTTATATCAATATTATGATCTACCCATTTAAATCCTCCGTAGGGAAGCTCCTGACTCATAGCCCAACCATAAAGATTATTAATATCTGTATATAAAAGATACTTCACAGGTTTGTTTTCATTATACGTAGGCATATACTTGTTGTTGGCTTCACCGTATCGATTACAACACTGAGATATTCCACCCCTTATACCTCTTTCAAAAAATAGCAGCATGTCAATATCTTGCACTGTCTCTAATTTACAATGAGTATACTTGAGCATACAATCCCAAGTGTAACCAGGAACTGTATAATAATGACCAGAATCCAAACCATATGTTTTCCAGGAAGTATCACGAAATGATTCAAAAACAGACGCTAGAAGTAAAATATCTGTTTTCATATACAAGTCACTGTAATCAGCAAGGGTTTTCATATTAAATGCTGACCAAACTAATTTTGCATGCCTATAGTCAATATCTTTTATATGTTCATCGTTAAGTTTGTTGTAAAAATATTCTTTACTAGGTAATGCAGTTTCATCTAATCGCTTTATATCATCTAAATAATCATAAAAGAAAACACCTTTTCTAGTTAATAAACTAAATTGTTCAGTATTCAGATTAGAAAATTCTTTTCTAAGTGGAATGAAATTTTCTGGTTCTAATGTTGATACCAATGAATCTAATGAACATCCCATAAATCTAAAAGAGTCTATAAATCTAAACCTGATATTTGTATTATTATCCCAGATTGTAAAACTTATGTATTTTTCTTTATTAACAGGTAAAAGTTGAACATAATTTCGGTTAGCTAAATCTCTAAGTATGAAATGTGAATCATAACCACTTAGGTTGTGAAAAACTACTGGAATGACAAATGATTTTCAATAATTAAGATTACAGTGGTTGTGAGCAAAACCTCGAAAATTACCTGTTAGGTGATCTCATCACCTTCCTTAAATATCTCCTCACAAATATGACATTTATCTGAAGCATCTTTTAAATTCACTTCAACATTCATTGGTTCAACATTTTTTAATTTCGACATTACAAATTTTGCAATATTTTCAATTTTATCTACAAACCATAACATACAATCAGAACTTCGATTACTATCATAAAATGACCAGTTATCGTTAAAATTACATTTAAAATATAGTCCAGCACTATAAGCTTTATGTTTTTGATACCTAGCACTTCTCGTTACCGACTGCGAACCATATCCCTTTTGAGATTTTATTCTAGCATCTACATCAATATAAGGAATAAGTAGTGATTCAAAATCTGCATAAATAATAAAAGGTACTTTTTCTTTGTATACAAAAAATTTTTAAACTTGACAAATGGATCTTTAGAAAACTCAATTTTACAATTATTATCAATTTTTTCACAATATTTGAAATGGTCATCCAATTTTTCTTGAGAAACAAAATAATTCAAACATCTATCACATATATATTTTTTCCTAGTATTTTTAGAGAGTTGCTTGGATAAAAGTTTTGACAAATCTTTTATCCAAATATAGTGATACTGTATATCATCACTAAAATCATAATCATCATTATCTGACTCTGGTTCGCAATCATTCTTTTTAGGAAAATATTTATTTTGAATAATCAGTAAATTGACATGCTTTTCTCTTTTTTGTTTTGTTAAACGTACTGGCACAACACTAAAATTTGATGGTCTGAAAATTTCCCAATTCAAAAACATTAACCGAAATACTAACATTATTTTTTTCGAAAGTTGTAATCTGATTTGGGTGTACAGGAAATGTAAGACCGTTTATGTTCAAAACTTTGCTATAATGAGGATATGAACAAGTACGTGTAGGATTTTTATTAATAACGCAAGGGAACAAAGCTGAAACAATTGCCCAAGCAAAGCATGCATTATCGTCATTCTGAACGTTGATACACGCCTTTCTTTTAGCTATTATGTCTGGTAATTTAATATATGATGATATTCCACTAGCCACCTCGTATTTATTTATATTGATTTCCAGAGATATAATTTCACTTAAGGCCCACCCCGATCCTTCCTCAGAATATTCTGAAAATTTTCTCAAAATGACATCTCTTACATTAACTGCAAACCATTTTTTAAAGTCAGTTGTCTTATCAATTATTTCATTTTTTGTAGAAAAATATTTATTTTCTGTAATTTCAGTATCACCTGATTTTCTAATAAATTCTGCACAAAAACAAGTATTTACTTTCAACATATTGCATTTTATTAATGCGTTTTTCATTCTAGTGCTGAAAAGAAACAACGAATCATCAAAAAACTGTAAGATATCTTTATGAGATTTATTTATAATAATCCCGGTTCGAACTCTACTTTCAAAAATTGAATTAATATCTTCCCATTTTACTCTATTACTTCTTTTTTTATTATTAATAGTAAGCCCCTTTCCAGATTTACTTACATTCTGAATTATTGTTCTAAACCGCTTTAAGTGACCCAAGTTGGTTTGTAGTTTACGTAATGTACCAATGGTTAGATCCCCATCACGTATTGCTAAGTTGCAAAGTCTAATGTGGCATTTAGCTTGTTTTGACCATTTTTCTATATCATAAATAGTACAATTTTTTTTTGAAATAAAATATTTTCCATTGCTTGACACTTTTTAACAATATTATCAGTCAGGAGAGCTATTTCCTCAGAATTCATTTTCAAAAAATTATAAAAACTTACGATTTTGAAAACTGAAGCTGTTCACCTGTGTCCAGATTATTTTTCAAGGTGTTGAAATTCAATATGTACTGTTTTGTTATGTTTTTTTATACATTCTCCTCTATTTTGAAGGGGGTCCTAGGGGAAACCCTTTGGAAAGTTTGAAGTCCCAGGAATGTAATGCTGAACTTCCCCGGCGTAAATTGATTTACATGCGACGCAAATGGATCCGTCACTCTTTTGGGGAGAAATACTATATTTTCGTCCAGCTCCAGAAGTATTTGGACTCCAAATTGCCACTGGTGCACCTTTGCGCTGTTTATTCTATGTGGTGTATCCCTTGGTAAATCTTTCAGTTTTATAACGGGTTTTATTTCTGCAAAAGCAGTGCTTATTGTATTAATCTCATTTAAAAAATTCATCTGTAATAAAGAAAGAATTATTTGAAAAGATAACAGAATAATAATAATAATAATTTAACAATTAAGTTTTTTAAAATAGTTAAAGATGAATGAAAAAAAAATAGTAAACTTATAAATAACTTAATATGAATTGTGGAACCTTACACGACAACTTTTCACTGGAACCCTAAGTACAGTCTATTGTCTAGTATTTACTGTGAGCACTATTTAAAAGAATATTCTATTATAGAGGGGATGCACAAGTCCAATGAGTTATTTTTGATATCATCATCATATTTCCAGAAAACTATATTTTTCTACGATTTCGTACAATCTAATCTGTTACTAACAATTATAAACTAGAAATCATGACATTCCAATCTTATCATATTTTGAAACAAGTTCGCTTTTGTCTGAATAAATGATTTGGTCTGCACGTGTTTGCTAGCTATAGAAATAACACATAAATATTACCTACTAAGCGAATTTAATATAATGCGAGATTTCATTTATAACAATATAAAAAACCTTCTATAAAATGATATGAATTCACACACACATATCCGTTTTAAAAAAAGTTGGTTATCAATCTAATAACATTCCTTTGAGAATTTCAAAATATTGTACCAATGGTTAGATCCCCATCACTTATTGCTAAGTTGCAACGTCTAATGTGGTTGCAGTAATCTGTTTGTTTGTCTTAGATGTATTCATAATAATGCGAGATTTCATTTATCACAATATAAAAAACCTTCTATAAAATGATATGAATTCACACACATATCCGTTTTGAAAAAAAATGTTGGTTATCAATCTAATAACATTCCTTTGAGAATTTCAAAATATAGAACCCTTAAAAAATCAGCTAACTGCATAGCCCCTCCCCTCGTAAGCACTACCCCTCTCTTACACACACACACAATCCTCCATATATTTTCTTTCTTCTAATTACTTCTTGTATACATCCTTATTTACTTTTTACGCAACCCCCCCCCCGTAGACGCTACCCTTAAAAGCCTCTTCGCTTCTTCTAAATCACCCTCTACCTTATACACGTAAAAACATACACACTTATTTACTTCTTGCATAACCCCCGTTCTTGTATACACCCGTATTTACGTAATCCCCGTAGACGCTCCCCTCCCCCGTAGACGCTACCCTTAAAACCCTCTTCGCTTCTTCTAAATCATCCTCTACCTTATACACGTAAAAACAAACACACTTATTTTTTGCATAACCCCTGTTCTTGTATACACCCTTACTTGCGTAATCCCCGTAGACGCTACCCTCAAAAACCCCTTCGCTTCTTCTAAACCACCCTCTACCTTATACACGTAACAACATACACACTTATTTACTTTCTGCATAACCCCCGTAGCCGCTACCGTCATTATCCCCAAAATTTTGGTAATTGGCCCAGGCCAAACCCCCTAAAAACTTTTTGCATAACCCCCATAGACGCTACCCTTAAAAACCCCTTCGCTTCTTCTAAACCACCCTCTACTTTATACACGTAACAACATACACACTTATTTACTTTTTGCATAACCCCCGTAGACGCTACCGTCATTTTTTGCTAACCATCTAGAGACTTCTTTTACTTCTTGTAAACCCTCTGGAAACTTCTTCCTATCGGTAACCACCCATAGGCCATCCGCCTGTTCATCCGATAAAGTGTCACAGAACATACGTGTATTACCTACTTAGTTCAGGTTTTAAAGTAAAGTAAGAGCCACGGAAGAAAAGGAAAAATGAAAAATAACTTTAATGAAAAAGTGATTCATAATCAGACAAGAATAATCCCGCCTGCACATCACCCCACCCCGGAATCCCAACCAAAGAAGTGACCCTAAAGTCTCTAAAGTCTCGAGCTTTTTGCTGCGACAGGCAATATATTACATCCCTCCAGCAACAAACCGGCCGATCCCCTGGAAGAAGCGCCAAAGAGTCACTCTATTTGGAATACAACGATGTAACATATTTGTTAGTTTTTTTATCATTAGCACCAAAAAAATTAACATTTTATGATATTTTGTTTTACCTAATTATCCTCGTTGCTTCCGCCCCTGCTTTTAAAAACTTCTCGGTAGTTATAGAACTAGAAATTTCTATTAATAAATAATAATATTTTGTTACAGTAAATAAGATAAGAAATGCTGAGTTAGCTTTGTTTTTGTATATATATTCATATTCATTATTATTCAAGTTGTTATTTGGTAAAGGTTGTTGTTGAAATGGGTTGTTGAAATCAGTTGTTGAAGTTAGTTGGCAAAAGTCGTTGTTTAATGAATAGTTTATTCTTAATTAGTCGGTCCATTAGCAAGTATTGTAATATTTCAATTATATTGCGAAAATAAAGTTTTTTAAAAATAGTTTTCCGTGTTAAAAATATATAATTGGCGAAGTCAGTAGGATCTGTGCGGTCGTGTAAAAACTTTGTTGAATCGTTCGTATACAGAACTCACGATTTGGTGTTTCAACATCGAGCGCAGATTCCAGAATCTACGAAGAAAGAAGAAACCGGAGCTCTTCAAATCGCTTGTAAGTGCCAAGTTCCCTTTTTTTTACTTTTCCATACCTCTTTAAAATAGTAGGAGAGATACTTTTTATTTTTAATATACTTTCTGCCGTTTTATTCTATGAACGAATTGGAAAATTTATTGGAAACATTCAATAAATTGAATATTGAAGGAAATACTATAACTAATAATAATTTTGAGAATTCAATTTCATCTGTGAATATAAACGAAATGGCTACTGCTACTGTAAAAACCCTCAATTGGGATTTATTTAAATTAAAATTAGAAAATATTAAACCATATGATGGTGATAGTAATACGTTAAATAAGTTTATAGTCAAGTGTGAGAAATTAATTGAAACATACGCTATATATAATGACGTCGAAATAAACAACCATATATTGGATTGTATACAAGAAAAACTTATAGGAAAGGCTGAAGCCATGGTGAGCAATCGAATGGAATTAAACACATGGCAAAAGATTAAAGAAGCCTTGGAACAGTGTTTCTCAGATCGAAGAGATCTGGACTGCATCGTGCAGGAATTAACACGAACAAGGCCATTTAAAAATGAAAATCGAATCGATTTCGGGGTTAGACCCCAACTCTTTAGAGGATGCATTAGCTTATGTCGAAGAATTCGAGAATTTTGAAAGATTATACGGTCATTTAAATGAGCCGAGATCCTTCAAAATAATAAGTCATATAATTATAATAATAGTAATAATAATAATCATCGAAGTCAGAATGATAACTTTTCAAATTATGCTAGAAATAACTATAACAAATATCAATGTTTTCAACAAGGACAGAATTTTCCAAGCCAACCAATTGATATAAAGTCACAACCTCGACATTATTCGACTAATGCGCAAGTGTTTGGTCCAAAAAGAAATGTTTTCAGGCCACACTAAATACCTGTACATAATTTACCTAGACCAGAGCCTATGTCGACTCCATCGAGAAATTTCACGGATTCTCCAAGGAACATAATAATTTTATAAATCGAAATAATAATAATACTGGTAATAATAATAATGAGAATAATAGATTTAGAAACAATAATAATTATTTCCAAAATAATAATCCAAAATCAAATTTCATATCAGAAGAATTATATAACAATAATTATGATAAAACGGAAGAAATAGAAGAAATTGAGGAAATAGAAAAAACAGTTAATCCGTTAGAGAATTTTGAAACGTTCGTTTATACAGGACAAAAAGACATTCAAGAACCGTTTGAATACATTAAAATAAAAAACCCTGTAACGTAAAGTCAAACCCCGTGCACCTATGCACTTATCCCACTTACGTTAGCGACCTATTGAAGATAGATCGAACTTGTGGCCCCAAAATCAAATTACTACTAATTCACCAAGTTACCAGCAGATCGGATGGCCGATCTATACCACAAGGTATTTTACCCGCTAGACTTCAGTCGAAGAAGGGAGGTTTGTACGCTGGTAACAAACAATCAAAATAAAAGCTATATAACCCAAGGCGCCCGGTAAACCGTACCCGAGTAAATACCTCAGTTTAATTACCTAACCGTAGTTCACCCCCAATTAGGAAACGATTACTTAAAATCAAACTCGTAACTCAACTCACAAGAGAAATTATTTATTGAGGTGGTGGTTTGGTTTGAATACAGTTATGTAATTAGTTCGAAAATTCTGGGGAGTAGTTATTCCCACAGTGGACACTTAAGGTCCATCCACCCTTACTATAAAAAAATAAACAGATCGATTAAAATCCTATATACCCCAACCCCAAAATTGATAAAACAATGCTCAGAAGGATTTGAAACAGAGATAAGTTCAGAGTTAAAACTTGTAAAAAAAATTACAATCATACAATGTGAAAACGGTGAGAACCTGAAGGGTTACCCATACCGTGGCTTATCTACGCATATCGAATTGTAAACTTACCAAAAGCAAAATCAATATGAATTACCATAAACGTTCCGTGTGAGCTCAGACGCAACTTACCTATTCTGCCTAGAGTAATAAATGACCAAGAAAAATTACAAGCCACTTGTATGTTCACAAATGGTGAATTATATATACATACAATGTTATATATATATATATATATATATATACACTATAAAAAATAATTATAGAAAAATTTAAATATTTAAAACTTGCGCGTCTTTAGCCGCTGGTGATAAATCCTGTCGATCCACAAGTTGTTCCTGAGGTAGCAATCACTAAGGCGAGGCTCCAAGCATCGCAGGAACGCCGTGGTACTACGAACCAACACCAAGTGACCCCGGAACTAATCCAATACGGAAATCCGAATAACCAAAAATCCGACGATACCCCAGAATCTATGAATAAAAACCAAAACCTAAAAAAAACACTAGTTAGTGTTGTCACTATACTCAATTGACATTATACCACCCCGGGAGTTCATCACATTTATCGCAGTGTGAATCCTATTATCCTACCAATAACCATTTACTACAAGAGTGGGACGGCCCACTTGAAAAAAATCCCAAAGTAGACCTCAATTAAACCATCTATTTGATGACGTGAGTATATTACGCCCTATAAAGTCTAAAACTAACAAAACCCGAGATAACCACCCCTTACTAACAAGTACTTTACCCCCAACATACTATACACAAGCTCTATCCTGAACATATAATTATATTACCCCCTATAAAGTCTAAAATTAACAAAACCCGAGATAACCACCCCTTTTCTAACAAGTACTTTACCCCCAACATGCTATACACAAGCTTTATCCTGAACATATAATTAGGTGGTGTCATCTTATTCGCAACACTATGAGGAACAATTACTAGTTACAGCAAATGTTAAATAAAATAAATCTCACCTGTGTGCTGCTTATAAGTAGTTAAAAGCCGTTACATGAACTTAACCACATGGCGATGTAGGTGACTGGGCTTACATATCCATCTGCATCTCACAGATGAGGTCTAGATGAAGTACTATCTCCACAAACTTCTCTAACTCACACTATTCCACCCAAACCAAACTACCCCCTCAAATTAATGTTCTCCTGCGGGATGAATGTGGAATCTTCATACGAATTTGTTTTTTTTTGGGGCTCCCAATAAACACCTCAATACAACACCACGTTGATCAGAAAGAAAGAAAACCGACAGGTATCCTTGACAACCCACCTTTCCGTTCGAGAGACACTCTCACTCGAGCTGTTTGGAGCACATACGTTCTATGAACTCGGAGTGAATTACTCTACTTGCACATCGCATAATCAAACCACCCGTATAAATACAATAATTGACTAATCAACAATGAACCCTATATTCACTAATATACCACACCCCACGACTATATTTACAAAATAAAACATCACCCATTATACCCTGACGTACATCCACAGTACACCGCTAGGCAACCTTCCGTACGAATCACAGATCTCTTAACGTTTGTAAAAGAAGAATGAACGAGGCTATGACATATGGCAAATCAGCTGTTTGGTTCGAATAGTGAAATGTTAGTTTACATTCCATGGTACATAATATGAGGTTCACTCTTTTTAAGTGTATAATCAGATTACTGTAACTATTCTACTTAGTGTAATTATTTACTTTAAACTACTAACCCAGTTGGTGCTAAACAAATTGACGGCCAGGCTATTGAATAACTGAATTAATGGTATAACTAGAAATTGTTGACATACGAAGCTAGTCTGACTTGATATTAAGGTAGGAATGTTCATTTATTATGACCAAAACTGCATCATTGTTGTCTTTTTATGCGACTGATGTATACTAACGAGTAAAGCCGTAATAACCCAAAATTTAAATATCTTCCAGATAATGAAATAGATTTTATACCTGATTTATCAAATTTATTTATTATTGATAATGAAATTGAAAATAATGAAGAAGATTTAGTACCTGATTTATCAAATTTATTCAATATTGAGAATAGTGTGGAAAATAATTTAATTGAAATTAATGGAAATGATATTAATAAAATTTATATTTCTGATATTCAATCAACAAATAAAAGTATTGTATTGAATGACATTGATTTTAAAATAAAAAGAAATAAAAGAAAAATAGATAAAAAGATAATGGAAGGAAATGAAAATATACAGGTTCTTATGGAAAAAGAAGTAAGTCGAGTGAACGGAAATGATACGAAAAATGAAAACTTCAACAAGAGGATAGAAGGGAACAATCAAATTAAAAATAATGAAATGGATGAAAGTAACGAAAATATAAATGAAACTGAAGATAAGAAAATTGAAGGAATTAACGAGAGAACAGATGAAAATATAAAGAAGAATAGAAACAAGAAAATAGAAGAATTTAACGAGAAAATAAATGAAAATATAAAGAAGAATAGAAGTAAGTAAAATACTGATGGAAATAAGAAAATAGAAGAAGGTACCGAAAAAGTAAATGAAAATATAGAGAATGATAGAAATACGGAAATAGTTGATAGAAATAAGAAAATAGAAGAGAGTTCCAATAAAATTAATGAAAACTTAAAAAGGAATAGGAGTAAGGAAATTGTTGAGAGAAATACGAAGATAGATGAAAGTAACAAGAACGTAAACAAGAGAGATGAAGAAAGAAATGTACGAGTAAACAAGAAAATTCTAAATCATGAAAATAAAATAAGAAGACGAGAGGATACTCAAAAATTGCAAGAGTCATAAGAAAGTATTGGGAACACTTTGCTTTAAGGTGGTACTCAATACAAGAAGTTATCAAATGGCATAATACATATGGAAATTCTATGTACATATGTAATTAGATAAGTAATAGTAATTAATATCATAATAATAATCATTTTCAAAGCTAGAAATAAATAACAATAAGAATAGATACAAGAATTAATATCATAATAACAATCTAAATACTTATTATTTAGTTACAGTAGAACTATAAATGGATAAGATAATCAGATATAGAAATATATAGATAATGATAATAAATTTCAAAGAAGTAATATGAAATATTCAATTCTTTCGCTTAATGATTTTATTGATTACTATTTAAGTTCATGACAATTAGTTATTGAGAACAATAATATAATTAGATTTAGGAGTACATATAATAATAATTTTCAAAATTAATAATATGAAACATTCAATATTTTATTTTAAAATTCCATTCATTTTGTTAAAATCTGGATTAATAAACTTGATTCGATAATTCAGAAAGAAATTATAGTCAAAACCAAATGTAGAAAATGATGTGATAACACACGTTAATTTGTAATTTTATCTCAAAGAAATTTAGAACAAAAATAACTCAATTTGTTAGAATGTAAAGTGAGATCTTTTAAAATAATTAAATAATCTTCTTTAGATCCAAATGAATTCTTTTGATCTGAACGATCACTGAATACTATCTCATTATATACAAAATCATAAAGAATTCTCCAAGTTATTATACAATCAAAATGTAACCACCCAAATTGGTCACAAGCTTCGCTAGTATGGACCCTATGGGCGACAGGTAAACCCAGCTGTCCCCGGTGACAACCTTTCGGGCCTTCAGCTCACTTAGTCGGTGAGTGGGAGGGAGTTATTTCGGTTATCCGGGATGTTTTAAAAATAAAATGGGCGCCAGCCAGGTTTCTGCTCGGTCAAAATGTTCGTCCTATCCTAAACCTAGCAAATGGATAGGAAAGAAAAAAAGAAAACAGGTATCTAAACTTACCAACGTGTCTATTAACTAACAAAGTTTTTCTTTTAAAAGACTGATACTCAAATTTTCTTGTCAATTTTCAAATATTCAAAAAAAAGATGAAAAATGACTGGACTATATCCAGTTGAAAAATAACTAGGCTGCACAGATCTCAGAGTTATCAATGAAACATGTGAACCAAAAAAAAAACGGAATATATGAACTAATAAAAAAAACGCAAATTGAAATATAACTGGGCTATATAAAACACCAGTTATCAGTTATACATGTGAAATGATTGAAAAAATACCCAAAATGAAATATAACTGGGCTATACAAAACACCAGTTATCAGTTATACATGTGCTTACACTTAGCTAGGATATAACATACGCCATCAACGCAAAAAAAACATAATAATAATAATAATACAGACCTTGATTCAGGGGATAGCTTTGGTACCAAGGCGACCTACTGTATTTCAGGTTGGATGTGATTCAACACGATAAGTTTTAGAAAATATGTTACATAAAAGAAATATATATATATATATATATATATATATATATATATATATACATATATATATATATATATATATATATATATATATATATATATATATATATATATATATATATATATATATATATATATATTGAAACCATCTAAAATTGGTAAGGCCAATTGAAGATTACATATAAAAAAAACTAGGAGTTTTAGATGATTGAATTGAATGAAGTGAGCATTTATACTACCAAATATTAAGAAAAGCATTTATATTAAAAGGAATAAAAAGGATAGTGAATAAAGATATTTCTAGTAATAGCAGTATGTAAATAAGTACAAAATTTTACCTTAATATTAATCCAATATTACGTTGATGGTAACAGTTACTAGACTGTTCAAAACACTGCCATATGAACATCCAGGTAATTACCATGTAGCATCATTTGAAACCTGAAAACAAAAGGAATTAGTATTTGAATAAATAAATGTATATCAATATTTATGGGTAATAAGTAAAAAGGGTTATAATTAAAAAGGTAATTTGAAATAAAAAGTATTTGATTGACAGACGGAACGTAGCCATATCAGGTGTCAACAAGAGTTTGCAATTATGAGTATTAATCAACTGGAAGTGACATAAAAATTACTAAATTGATTGCCAACTTAAATTTATTGGTTACGAATAGAATAATTTTTATGAAAGGAAAATTTGAAAATAAATAAGAATTTATATGTGATTAACAATCACAAAGATTAGAAAATTGAAAACTATACATTTGCATATATAATACTTGATATTTAGATTGTAAGTTTTATGTAAAATAATGTAAATCAAAATACCTTAAAAAGGGATAACTAGCAATATAAGGGATTGTCAATAGTGAAAAAAGACATTTTATGAAACCCTTAAGACTATATACAATTAAACAAATAAGTGTTGATACCATCCAGGACAATTAAAAGAACTAATTTACATTTAGAACTAAACAATTCCCAAACAAACAATTATTTTGAAAGAAAGTGTCAATAGAAGGCTATGAATTTTATGACAAGAAAGAGTTGTTGATTGCGACAAAAAAGAGTGGCGTGGGTAGCTAAAAAGGGTTAGCATCTATGTAAGAGGCTTCCGAATAAATTTTAATAAAAAAAAATAAGACATGTGAATTTGCAAAAAAGTTCAATAATAATAATTCTATAAGCTATTTAAACAGTTTGTGAGAACGGGAGTTTCTTCGAACGTGCATCTCTTTCGCTAAAGAGATCTTCAAGAAAAGAGGTGACGCCATCCAACAATATGGAGCTTTCTACAGTGGATATATTAAGGTCTGTGCTAATTTAATATTAATTTGGAATTCCAACAGAAATAAAAATAAAAACATTCAAATAGTGAACGATAAAATAATTTCGAAATTTCATTAAAAGGCCTGAGTATTTTATGATGCATAATAAGAACTTACGTACATGGATATCCATAAATCATAACTAATAAATAACTATGTACTTACTTTTAATAATTAATTTGTATCATTGTTGTTCACATTATATGTAAATTTCGTCTAGCTTCCATTTTCTTATTGCATACATTATCATCTTCTGTCTATCACTATACTAATTTCACATCACTCCTATTTATTTTTATATATATGTATATGCAATCGTATGGTTTTGTTTTTGAATATTATCTTGATAGTTTCAACGTATACATACGAACATTTAATTTGTATAAACATTTCATAAGTGGGAAATAGACTGTAAACACAAATGTGTATCTTCGCATTCAACGAAGCAAAATCGTATATTTTCGTCACGCCGACGCAGTAGAGATATGTTCAATAGCATTCCATGCGTCTGACTGTAAAGAGTACAGGGGTGGTATCAAGAAAATTTGGTGTTTAAAATTAATTACGATTTCAATCTCAACAATTTATTAAAATTATTTTTCTGTAAAGTGTTTTGCATTTTTATTTTATACACTATCCTTAATAAATTTAGAAATATCGACTCACCTCATTCATTCAAAATATCTGGAAACAGTAAATTAAGACACATATGTTTTCAAAAATCATTTAATTTCTCAATATACAGTATATTTACAATTCAATAATTAATAAAACCACAGTTAAAATAGACTTATTTATATGCGCCATGAACCCAACGAGAAAAGGTCTACATGTCTCCGGCTATAAACAATTCAAATAATAAATAGACAAGTTCAAATAATATTAAAGAGCAGTCGAAGATAGAGGTCAACATGATTTCGACTCTTCATAAAATAAAATTATAAATTAAAATTAAACCTATAAAGAGCGGCCGAAGGTAAGTCTCGACTTCATCTTATAAATAAAATAATATATAATAACAATTTATAAAAAAAAATTATCAATAATAATAATTAATAATAATATATATATATATATATATATATATATATATATATATATATATATATATATATTATAATATTTTTAATGTTCTACTGTTTATAATTATGTATTATATGATTTTCTTTGAAATTTGATTATTAGATGCTGTTGTTACAATCGTGGTAGTAACTACACTAATGTGAAAACACCTTTATCACTGAATATAACCTATTTGAAATTTTGACAGGAATTGTCAAATTATTATGCCCGGCTCAGATGAATATGAAATTTTATATTCTGAAAGATAAATTACTACAAAATCGACTTTCTCGCTCTTACCTCAGGGAGGGTTCAAAGATTGAAAAAAATTAATAATTTAAAATTTTAAATTTATAAATTTCCAAAGAATATTCCAAAATTGTCAATTATACTATTGCAAATCTATAGTGACTGCTTGTTCAATATATTCTAAGACCATTAAATTATCTAATGACATCTACAATTTTTCTGTCACTGAAAATTAACTAAATGTCACTGATTATATCAAAAGTTTTATAGGATCCAAAATTTTCCAAATTCAATGAAATAGGAGTTGAATTAATACCAAAGTGAGTTGGAATCAAAAATTATATATTATATACCATCAGATAACAAGTGAAAATGAATTATTATTCCCAAAATATAATAAAGAACAATAATCGTACTTTCTACGAACATTAAAATTAAAAAAAAACCTATATACTAGAAGAACAACCTAATTAACTACTTATTCTAAACGTTCAAATCGTCGAAAATTACACTTGACGTGTATAAATGTCAAGTAACTATATGCGATAAAATTGTCTATTCAAAAAAATTTTCTCTTCTCTTCAGGTGAAATTTTATATATCTTTAACGTAAATTTTGTCAGTATTCAAAAATGTGATATAGATGCATCTATCTTAATTTTATTTAAAGGCCTGTTAATTCTTGAAAAATAATTTATAAAATCTGGACTGGACTCACCAACTAGGTATCAGGATCACTCGTTCTGATTCTAAGCACGTCTTTTAGAATCGCCGGAACCACTTTTCTAAATTTATAATTTAGAACCCGGAAAAATCACTAACACTATTTCAATATAATTATTTAAGGAATTATTCACGCACTGATCTTATCATGCTAATTATTATAATCTGATGCTATTTTAATATATCAATTACTATTATATTATTCAGCAAATTTGAGAGAACTCATATTAGATGTTCTCTCGAGAGGGGTTCAAAATCAACTAACTAAACTTTTTCCATAAATAATAATCTTCTCTTTTGGTTACCAAAGAAATCCTTTTTTAAAAAAAAAATACAAATTTATGTTTTCATATAACAAAGAGAGATTTTCATTCTTTAATTCTAATTGTAATTTTGCTACCAGCGACATCTGTATTCTTTTTTTAAAATCTTTATAAAATCTATGTATCATTAAGTATCTTCTGCATTATTGTCATTCGAAATTGTAATGTCAAATTTTATTTGCATATTGAATCTTTTAAATTATATATAATACATTGTATATCACTAGTATTACATCCAAATATGTACATTTTTCTTTATTTCAATGTTTTCTTTTGAATTTAGATAGAGTATATGTATTGAATCCCCCTAATAAGAGAATGATAAATCGATTCTTGCATATAATTATAATTTATCTTTCAAAATTGCCAAATATCATACTAATATCTTAGTAACATAGTTATATCTTTCAAATAATTATCTCTAAAATTTATCTTCAATCAAATTAAACTATTATTCCTAATTCCTATAAAACTTCTTAAATCTACTATATCTATTAAAATTTCACGTAACATAATATCATTTGTTCCAAGTTAAGTATAATATTTATATACCTGTTCTATGTTAAAAACTCCTCTTTCATTTCCCGTAATGGGGTCTAATAATTGGTAACTATTTTGTGCTCCATCGTTTCCTACTACATAAGGTCCCTCAAACGGTAGCAATAATTTTGCGCAACTATTCTCTGATCTTTTTGAAACTTGCAATGATCTTACAATCACCAATTCTCCTTTTTCAAAAACTGTCTTCTTTTTATTTTTTTGGTTCATCCTTTTAATATATTTTTTAGATTGCTTCTGCAGTCTTTCATTCACCCTATTCAAAACATCTTCCATTTCCAATTTTCGATTCACTATCCAATTTCTTTGGGGTATTGTGCCAGTAAATAAATATTCTGGGCATTCATTTGTAACACCATGAGGTATTTGGTTAAGGAATCTTTCTACGTGATTTAAATTATTTTCCCATTGACAGTGATCCTGATTACATGAAATTCGTAAGTACTTGTTTATCTCTTTGATGTATCTCTCAGCTGGATTTGACGATGGTTTCCTAATGCTAATAAAGTTCAACTTAATTTCTTGATTTTGACTAAATTTAGCTAGTTTTTCACTCTCAAAATAAGTTGCATGATCTAATATTATTGTTTTTGGCGTTCCATATTTTTTAATGTACATTTTTAAAATCTCTATCACAGTTTTTGCATTGGTTCTTTTGCATGGGTAAACTTTAACAAATTTCGTAAAAATATCAGTGATAACAAATATGTGTTTATTCTCTTGTATGCTCGGTATTAAATTGCTTATGAAATCTATAGCAACAATTTGTAATGGCTTCTGTGCAACTATTGATTTTGTCAAATTTTTATTGTGATAATTTTTTTCTTTTGCTAGTTGACATATGGCACACACTTTACAAATATTTTTGGCAATTGCTAAATCCTTTTTTGTTATATAGTTTTCTATAAAAAGCATCCATAACTTCCTAGTCCCAACATGTCCATGTTCTTCATGTAAATTTTTCAAAATTTCCTTTGCATAATCTTGTGTAATTACAAATACTTCTCTATCTTCCAGACATTTATACCATATTTTCTCTATATTAATAGCATTATTTTTATAATTTGATTCCAAATTTTGTTGATCTTTCCTAATTCTATCCAATGAATATAATCCTTCCTCTTGTAGCATTCTATTTATACCAATTTTATACTTTCTCCGTTCAAATGTGGTTTCTGTCTCTCTACTTAAAGCATCTGCAACAATATTCTGTTTTCCAGGAATGTATTTGATTTCGAAATCATATTCTTGTAGTAATAAAATCCAGCGATATATTCTATTATTCGCATTTCTATTTTTAAGCATAGCTGTCAAAGCTGAATGATCAGTTTCTATAATGAATTTAGCTCCTAATAAAAAAAATCTCAATTTAGTGATACAAAATACCACGCTTGCCATTTCAAGTTCTGTTACTGAATATTTCCTTTCATGCATTTTAGTAACCCTAGATATGAAACTAATAGGTACTTCTCCTTTTTCCTGTTCTTGTATCAGTACTCCAGCAAAACGATCAGCTGATGCATCTGTTCTCAAAATAAATTGTTTATCATACTGTGGGTGATATACCTTGAGATTATTTGTAAAATCTTCCTTTAGTTCTCTAAATGCTTTTTCCCGTTTGTCATTCCACTGCCATTTTACACCTTTTTTTAATAGTTCAATTAATGGTATTTCTTTTCTACTAAGATCCGGTATCAATCGTTTGAAATAGTTTAAAATTCCTAGAAACCCTCTCAAAGTTTTCAAATTTGTTGGTTGTTTATATTCTAAAATTGTCTTGATTCGATCAGGATCCATAGAAACTTCTTTAGTGTTCAAAACATATCCCAAATAATTTATCTCCTCTTGATAAAATTTACATTTTTCTATGTTTAATTTTAATCCAGCATTTTCTAGTTCTTCGAAAATAATGTTCAAATGCTCTTGATGTTTTTCTTAATTTTCCGAATATATAAGAATATCATCTATATAATGAAGTATGAAATTTTCATATTTGTTTAAAATAGTGTGAAGTGTTCTTACTAAAGCTGCACATGAGCTCTGTAATCCGAAAGGTACCACACAGAATTGATATACCACTCCATCTATCATAAACGCAGTATATTTCCGACTTTCTTTTTCTAAAGGAATTAACCAAAAACTATGTTTCAGATCTAATTTTGAAAATATGTTTGCATTAGTAATTCTACCAAATATACTATCGATATTTAATGGGACTTTCGTATTGTTTCTTTGTGTAGCTATTGATATTTCTTGCATCTAAACATATTCTTATTTCTCCAGATTTTTTTCGTACACACGTAACTGCATTAATATATGGTGAGTTTGATCTTTCTATTATTCCATCTTTTAACATATTTTCTAATTCATGGTATACTTCATCCTTCAATTTATATGGAATTGGATATGTCCTTACTTTGAAATTCGATATATCTCTATTCATTTCCAGTTTATGTATATGTTTCCTTGCTACTTGTACTCCTTCATTGAATAATCTGTTGTATTGTCTTATCAATTCCATTACAATTTTCACATATTTTTGTTTACACAAATTTAAATCTATTTTAGGTTCTTCATTGATTTGATTCATTACATAAAATGTATCTTCTTCTAATTTGTTTGTTTCTTGTTTGAGGAAATGAATATCTTCTCCTTTACAATTCATCAACTTTTCTTTATAATTGATAATCATTTTGTGATTGTCTAATTCATCGGAACCTAATACTATATCATAAATTAAATTCTTTACGACCAGCATTTGTACTTTAAACGAATTATTTCCTATTTGTAATTCCTCAATTATCATTTTACTTGTATCATATAGTTTTTTATTATTCGCTCCCACTAGTGATAATCTATTTGTATTTACCACCATAATATTATTTTTTTTGCACTTGTCTATAATCCTTTCACTTATCAACGTTACTTCTGATCTTGTATCTATCAGAATTTTACATCCTATATTTTGTATTTTCCCTTTAATGAATATTAAACCTAAATTGTCATGCATTTCCCCAATTTCCCCAATATCAACAAATTCTCTTGGATGTTCGTACTTAGAAAAAAATAATATTATGCACGTGAAAGCGGTTTAAGTAAAATTTCTATCTACAGTTTGACTATGATCCTCATATCTTTCTTGTTCTTGTATTATGTTTACTTGTCTCCTGTCTCCTGTCTCATATTTCTTGATTTCTTCTATCATAGTTTCTGTCTTGGTTTTCCAACGTATCATTTCTTCTATCATCATTTCTTCTTTCAAAGTTTCTTCGATCATAATAATTATTTGTTCCTGTCCGTCTATCCTGTCGCCAATTTTCAATTCTGTCTTCATTATCATTTCTTCTGTCCGAATTTCTGGTATCTCTTCTATTTTCAAAGTACTTATTATCATTATTTTTATTTCCATTTCCATATCTTCGGTCTTCATTTCTATAATTTCTATTTCCAGTTCTATAATTCCTGTCTACATGTCTATCATTTCTTCGGTTATCAAAATCCCTGTTTCTATAGTTTCTATTTTCATATGTATTATTCATATCTCTTCTGTAATGTCCATCTCCATTTCCCCCTATTCCATTAAAATTTTTAATTTCATTTCTTTTTTCATTATTACTTCTTTCAAGTCTGAGTAAATAATTTGATGAACCTTCCATCGTCTTGATATTTTGTATCCCTATAGTTTCAGATACTTGTTGGTTGAAATGTCTGGAAATATATAACACCATTTCTTCTTCTCGCATGCTTGGCTCCAAATACTGTGCGTTGTTGTACATTTTCATTGCATATGCATTGAAATTTTTACTCTAGTTATAATCAAATTTCCCAAAGTATAGTTTCTCTCTGAAACTCGCCTGTTGTATCTCCCCCCAAAAATATTTTAAAAATTGTTTTTCGAATTCTTCGACATCGGGTATTTGTTCCTCTTTATTGCAAAACCACAATAAAGCATGTCCAGATAACATTCCTCTAATAATGATTTTTTTCTCTACAATGTCCCTTATTCCTCTCATCCTACTTTTGATTATTTTGATAAATACTTTTGGGTGAATTACATTTATATTACCATCAAATTTCACTCCAAAGTCGATATTTCCAGTATACATCGTTCCACCTCCATTCCGTTTTAGATTATCTTCTATTTCTTCTACAGTTTCATGTAATTTTCTATTCATTTTCTCCAATTCCTGGTTAAATAATTTGTCTATATTTTCACTCCTTTTAATACACGTTCCTGTTTGTTCCTCTATCCTTCCATTTAAATCATTAAATTTCTTATTCAAATTCTGTTCATATATTTGCATTACTTCTTCATTTGTTTGTCCTTGTACTTTAATGGACTGTATCTCTTCAATTAAATTCTCATTTTGTTTCTTCACTTCTACTTGAATTACTCCAGATAAATTTTCTTCTAGGCATCTTCCTAGTTCTTGAACTTCTTCTACCACCTGCTTGTTTGTATATTCCCTGATTTTAATGCCAATTTCTTGAATTTCCATGCGCAAATTTTTCATCTGGCCCTTCATATCCTCTTTCACCTTTTCAATTTTCTTTCTAAATTCATTATTTTCTTCCCTAATTTTCTTAATCTCCTTTAAATTTTCAATTTTTCCTTCTTCTATTTTCTTTTCCAGCCTGTCCATGTTTCCTGTGATATTGTTAATATCCCCCTTAATCTCCTCCCTCATTGTATACATATCTCCTCGCATATTCTTTTCCATACTATTCATATCTGCCCTATTTTCTTCAAATTTCCTATTCATATTCTCATTCATTTTCAAAAGAAATTGTTGCATCCAATGATCATTGCTATTTGTTCCTCCTTGGGGTTCCCGTCTACTATCCTCCTGTTCTTCCCTTTCTTCATCGGATCCACTTTCAACTCCTACCTGTTTACCATCTCTTAACGTCATTCTTTGTTCCATCGTAAATATTTAAATTTTTTTTATAATAATGTCAATAAATTTTTGATATTTTTATAATTATATGCACAGTTTTAATCACCCCACGTTTTGGGTGACAATTATTATAATGTTAACGTCAACCTAATTATCAAGAAAAATTCTTAATTCGCCCCACGTTGGGCGCCAAATTATAATATTTTTAATGTTCTACTGTTTTTATAATTATGTATTATATGAATTTCTTTGAAATTTGATTATTAGATGCTGTTGTTACAATCGTGGTAGTAACTACACTAATGTGAAAACACCTTTATCACTGAATATAACCTATTTGAAATTTTGACAGGAATTGTCAAATTATTATGCCCGGCTCAGATGAATATGAAATTTTATATTCTGAAAGATAAATTACTACAAAATCGACTTTCTCGCTCTTACCTCAGGGAGGGTTCAAAGATTGAAAAAAATTAATAATTTAAAATTTTAAATTTATAAATTTCCAAAGAATATTCCAAAATTGTCAATTATACTATTGCAAATCTATAGTGACTGCTTGTTCAATATATTCTAAGACCATTAAATTATCTAATGACATCCTCAATTTTTCTGTCACTGAAAATTAACTAAATGTCACTGATTATATCAAAAGTTTCATAGGATCCAAAATTTCTCAAATTCAATGAAATAGGAGTTGAATTAATACCAAAGTGAGTTGGAATCAAAAATTATATATTATATACCATCAGATAACAAGTGAAAATGAATTATTATTCCCAAAATATAATAAAGAACAAAAATCGTACTTTCTACGAACACTAAAATTAAAAAAAAAACAACCTATATACTAGAAGAACAACCTAATTAACTACTTATTCTAAACGTTCAAATCGTCGAAAATTACACTTGACGTGTATAAATGTCAAGTAACTATATGCGATAAAATTGTCTATTCAAAAAAATTTCTCTTCTCTTCAGGTGAAATTTTATATATCTTTATCGTTAATTTTGTCAGTATTCAAAAATGTTATATAGATGCATCTATCTTAATTTTATTTAAAGGCCTGTTAATTCTTGAAAAATAATTTATAAAATCTGGACTGGACTCACCAACTAGGTATCAGGATCACTCGTTCTGATTCTAAGCACGTCTTTTAGAATCGCCGGAACCACTTTTCTAAATTTATAATTTAGAACCCGGAAAAATCACTAACACTATTTCAATATAATTATTTAAGGAATTATTCACGCACTGATCTTATCATGCTAATTATTATAATCTGATGCTATTTTAATATATCAATTACTATTATATTATTCAGCAAATTTGAGAGAACTCATATTAGATGTTCTCTCGAGAGGGGTTCAAAATCAACTAACTAAACTTTTTCCATAAATAATAATCTTCTCTTTTGGTTACCAAAGAATTCCTTTTTTAAAAAAAATACAAATTTATGTTTTCATATAACAAAGAGAGATTTTCATTCTTTAATTCTAATTGTAATTTTGCTACCAGCGACATCTGTATTCTTTTTTTAAAATCTTTATAAAATCTATGTATCATTAAGTATCTTCTGCATTATTGTCATTCGAAATTGTAATGTCAAATTTTATTTGCATATTGAATCTTTTAAATTATTTATAATACATTGTATATCACTAGTATTACATCCAAATATGTACATTCTTCTTTATTTCAATGTTTTCTTTAGAATTTAGATAGAGTATATGTATTAATATATATATATATATATATATATATATATATATATATATATATATATATATATATATATATGTTTATACAATTAAATCCACCCCATGTTATCCCCTCATCACCAGCTTAAGGCTATGTGTCCAGACTATATTATTATCAACACCAGACGTGTTGTTAAAATAAGATGAATATAATAGCTAAAGTGAAATTGAATATTTCCCCCAGAGTTATTCTCTAATATTCTAAAGTATTGCCTCTGCGGCATAGAAAAACTTTATTTACATATGGAACCAAAAAATGCTTCTTCCCTAGTGTTCAACTAATCGAGATAAAGTTTTACTTGATAAACCTGAATGACTACTATGTGAATAAAATATATACAAAATCTAAGCGATAACTAAGAAATTAATCTAATGCATAGCACTGATTGACAAACTGAAAAATTATATTAATATGCCAAGAATTATCTAATGTGTGATCACACCTTACTTCAGTATGTAGAGATATGAAACAATGATACATTTCAACTATTCAACTAAGAATATTGCGAGTACGTGTGCCGATATCCTATAAGTAATATGCTATGCATTCTATGGAACAATATGAAAATTACTTGACATCAATACTTATACTTTGAGAATTAATTAAACTCATGTGACGAATGTCAAATACACAATCATAAGTAGAACAGTTAGAAAAAGTAGCTATAAAAAATACATGGATATTTTTTTGTGGTTAAAAACGACAAAATACCCCTGAACTGTACAAAAATATATACTACTTTACAACGAATTACTATCTATTAATAGTTACAACTTCAAATTCTTTTCATTAATAGAAAATGAGCGAAAAATGTCTAAACATACTTTGCAAAAAAAATATACATGTAAGATCTCTTTTACATACCTTTTATTGAGGGCCTAAACTTCCTCGAAACTCCTACAATAGTCTCATCAATTACGAGGATGGAAATAAGCTATCCAAATCCCGACTACGTTATGATTTCAGTCAAAGATCCTTTCAAAAAAGGGTCAGGCAGCATGGTTTCCAAAACGGCCAATATCCATCAAATCTTTGAAAAATACAGCCACCACCAGCTTCCCTAATCAATTTACAACATCTTAATTGTTATCCCCAACTGGGATGGTTTCAAATACCATTAATAAATCAAAATATTACTTAAAACTGAAACTCAAGCAGCCATCTCGAAATTTTGATTAGAAGAGAAAGTCTTCGATGCGCCAATAACCCAAGTAACTTAACTTCTCCCTACAACGCAACTCGATTAGGTTTTCCAACCAATAGCAATCCAACTGACAGAAATTCGTCTCAACCACAGAACATAGAACCACAATCCGCTTACGACATCGAACAAAAAGTCGAGTAAACCCAAAAGTATTAATAATAACAGTTCGCATGTCATCTACGAGCACATTGGAGAGGAAATCTGTAAGCATAATGAGTTATCTAAAACTCGTAAAGTCAAACCACAAATGCTAGACAGAGATCTCGACTACTCCCAGTGTGAAAAGTAGCTATCTACGACGTATCTGTCATCGAACAAATTGACAATTCAACCTAACCAGACTTTTCAACAACAGCAATACAACGATTCTTATAAGTATTATAAATTATTTAAATTATTTTAAACAATAATAGTACCATAGTACCCCCGCATATGTTGATGTACAAAGCCAAAATAACCGGAATTATCATACAAATCAGATGTAATCAAACAGTTAACGTCGTATGGGTAAATGCTTACAATATATTCTAATGACAACCAAGTCTTAAACAGAAGTTTCTGAACGATATGGAAATACTTACTGAAGCCATGACATGGTATATAAATTATCATCAAATATACAACTATCTCGAGAGACAAGTATGTATGAAATAATCAGCAGATATATGTTTTAATCTAACACTAGAAAAATGTTTTAGACAAAGTCAAGGAGTCGAATACAATCGAACCCTGATAAGTTATAGCACTTATCAGCTAAAGCGGGTAGTTTTTTTTTTGGACTACTGAGGCTGTCACCCCAATATGATGTAACAAAAGCAAAAATCAGTAGTCCCACGGTCACTTATATCTACAATAAAGACCACAAGAGAAAGAAAATAAACCCTTAACACCCATGAAATATACAGCAAAAAACTGACAAGAGAACTAATTACCTGACTTTTAAAGAGGTAGGCGCTCATTTTGATCCATATGATAACAAAACTTCACTCTCTTCACACTTACCTAGCGACAAATATAAAATTGTAGTCAAGATGTGAAGACAGGGTTGGTTACAGCCCGCACCACTTCGCCTAAAGGATGATGGCAGAGTCATCCCTAAAACTCTGGGCTGACAGAAACGATTTCATATATGATATAAGCAGGGTCGAACTCTGACTGTTTCAAAAATTTAGATATAAAATTTAGAGATAAAAAAATAATAAAAAATTTACCAAAATATAAGAAACCAGAAATCATTGAAGATTCAAAAATAATTTTAGAAACTACTATAAGAATTTATTATAAAAAAAATGTAATTAAAAAATCAAAAAAATAATTCAAATAAATTGTTACAGCAAAATGAAACTGATGATAATGGTAACCATGTTCCTGGTTTTTCATACCAAATGCAAAACCGAAGACATACAAGTTACCAAATTTAATAACTTAATACTACAAATTAATTTAGGATTATGTGAGCTTATTTATACTAAACATACTTTTATATATTATATAAATTTAAAAGAAATAAGTAATCAAATTAAAACAGTTAAACAATATTTCTACAAATTAAGAAGTAGTCTAGTAGAAGCTAATGCAACAAATTCTATTTCATACCATAATTTGGCTGAGCAAATGATGGAAAGAACAAAAAGTTTAATCAATACATTGGATAGAAAATCAGAAAATATTTACCCTCACATTAGAGCAAAAAGAGGATTAGTAAATGCTGTTGGAAAAATTGATGAATGGCTTTTTGGTACCCTTGATTCAGATGATGAAGAGAGATACGATAACGCGATAAATATATTACAGCAAAACCGAAAACCAATAATTCACGAAGTTAATATGCAAATATCTTTAAATAAGAAATTAATCGATCATTATAATAAATCATTAACTACCTTGTGGCATAATTAACAGAAATTACAAGATAATTTGGAAAAATTTCATATATCAATAGAAAGTAAAATAATAACTTTGAATAATTTTATTATCTTTTATAGTACGATTTCACAGATTAACTTAGATTGTCAAAGTTTAATAACGTTAATTGACAATATTGAAAATTCCATTACATTTTCCATATTAAATTCAATTGATAGTTCAGTGATTTCAAATCAAGAAATTGTAGAAATGATAAAGTATTCACATACATTATATGAAGAAGAACAAATTCCGAAATTTAATAATATTTTAACATACTATCTATTTCTGGGTTCTCAAGTAACTTTTTCAAAGTCTAAAATAATTTTTGCTGTCCATGTACCCATCCTGAAATCCAAAACTGCAGAATTCTATCACTTATACCCCATCATTCAAAACCACAAAATATTTATCCTATTACAACCTTACTTGGCAAAAACTCCGGAAGAAATAATTTCAATAAAAGAAGAGTGTCCGATGTTAGAAGTAAAATATTACTGTCAACAAAAAGAGACAATTGTACTATGGAAATATTAAACGGCCATTCTCCTACGAACTGCTACGCTATGATGCTCACCTTCAAGAAACTATAATAGAACAAGTCACAAATAATGAAGTTTTGATTATTCCAAATTCGGCGATAAAAATATTAACCAGATGTACTTCTGATCAATATTTGGAAATTAATCATCCATCAATCATCCGAATTCCATAAGATTGCAAGATTCAAGCTGGAGAAGAAATGTTTTCAACCAACATCCAAATTAGAAAAGGAAAATCAATAATATTGCCAAAATTAGATTCAAAGTTCTTAGAAATTCAACCATATAATTCACCAAACTTAACAAAAATAGATTTTGAAGGATTATATGAAATTAATAAAATTGCTAAAAATATAAAACCTATTCAAGAAGTAATAATTCCAGAGCAACATACAAAAATTAGTTTATTTTCAATAATTTTAATTATTTGCATAAGTATAATAATATTTTGGTTCATACGAAAATTCCCAAGAAGTAAAAGAAGAAACAAGGAAGAAAATATCAAGAACGAAGATATCAAGACAGAAGATATTGAATCGGAAGAAACAAATTCAAAATCGAAAAACAACTCCATCATTTTTCGATCTTAGGGATGGAGAAGTTACAGAACTAGAAATTTCTATTAATAAATAATAATACTATGTTACAGTAAATAAGATAAGAAATGCAGAGTTAGCTTTGTTTTAGTATATATATTCATATTCATTATTATTCAAGTTGTTATTTGGTAAAGGTTATTGTTGTTGAAATGGGTTGTTGAAATCAGTTGTTGAAGTTAGTTGGCAAAAGTCGTTGTTTAATAAATAGTTTATTCTTAATTAGTCGGTTCATTAGCAAGTATTGTAATATTTTAATTATATTGTGAAAATGAAGTTTTTTAAAAATAGTTTTCCCTGTTAAAAATATATAATTCGGTAAACAGTAGAATAATCTTTTGTTTAAAAAACTGATGCTTTTTGTTTCAAAAAATTAATGACTGTTATTAATAATAAGTGTAAGACAACAATCATTTTCGAGTATCACCTGGGGTGTTGTAGTGAATAGACGAATTAAATTTTTATACTATCCACAAATTCAAAATTATTAATCTTGCTATAAGCGCAATGCCATTTACATTCTGTCCAAACGAGTACATTGATATTCTATTGGCTTATGGTGAATGCAGGAATAATGCTCAACGAGTGGGCCGTTTATACTTAGAACGATTTCCTCAAGGTCTTCGGGTATCCACACATGGGTTTCTTAAATTGGAACGAAAGATGCGGTTTGTTCTCAAACAAAAACCGTGCACCGCACCGATATCCAGAGAGAACTGATGACAATGTAATTAATGTAATTGCATATGCTGGTATCAATCCTCATACTTCTGCTAGAAACATAGCTGAAGAACTGGGAATAAACAAGAGCACGATACAGAGGATTTTGGAGCAACACAAATGTCACCCATTTAATCTACATTTAGTTCAAGGACTGAGACTTACTAAGTTCGACAGAAGATTAAAATTCATATCTCTAATCGATGTTATGATTGCCGACAATGCATCATTATTAAATCAAATATTTTGAAGTGATTAAAGTCGCTTCCACAACAATTTCTGGCAACAGGACGGTGCTACACCTCATAATGCAGACATTGTTGCGGAGTATCTCAGTCAGTCTTTTCGCAACAGATGGACAGGTACTTACGGAACTATAATAGCTTCCTCGTTCGCCCAATCTAACGCCACTGGACTTTTTTTCTGAAGTTATCTTAAAGAATTAGTATATCGAACACAGTAGTACTGTGGTTTTTTCTTCATTATTTCTATTTTATATTAATAAGGAAATTTAGAAATTACAAAATGTTATTTTTTCATGCTAATAATAAAAAACCAACAAGTATGTTACATCGTTGTATTTCAAATAGCGTGACAAGCAATTTTCGAAGAAAAGATACAGGGAGTGCGATTTGAAAATACAAAGTGAAGGGTGGCTGCCAAAGGACTGTTAAGTGAAATAAAATTTTTGATACGTCATTAGGAAGGAATTTTGGATCCATTCACAACAGTTTTTTACAGTATTCGATTGTCTTTCAAATTAAGAATGATATTGTCTGTAAACGATAACTTGGGACCCACTGTACTATATATATTCATATTCATTGTAAAAATAGCCGAGAAATTATACAGTCTAACAAATATTCGAAGGCATCTTCAATTCATAATCAACAAATACCAAATAATTCGTTGGAAGAATCACAAAATCTGTTCTTGTTTCTTAAGTGTAGAGGCGAATATAGTTATTAAAAAAATACTTACAAATACAATCCAAATAGTAATTTGTCGTTTACTCACCTAAACAAAAGAAGAAAAATATAATTAGTTAGAAGCAAAAACATTCAACAAAAGATAGACTAACTAAGAACCAAGTAGCAGCGATCAAACATGGGGTGAACAATTCATCGACCTACCTAACAATAGTTTGAAGTGTAAAATAATACATTTGTGTTTAGATAACACAATCACGATAGCTAGATTATTCACAACGCAAGAAGACGAATTAATTCTGAAGCCACCTTCTATTTGATGCATATATCATTATATGCTAGTAAAAAATGAATCGCATTTATAGATTTATCACCAAAATATTGTCGTCAACCTAACAACCGTGCTATTCTATGAATAACAGAATGTAACCTATTTCATTTGTAATTTTCCAATAGAGTTTAAAACTGCTTGAAGGTAATCACGGAAAGTTTTTTGGTGTTTTTGGTAAGGTTTTTAATTTTTTTCTGATTTAGAGTTGATTGTAAGGTGGGTACTTGGCGAAGAAAAATGTGATGGCAAAGTGCATAGTGACCCACAAAGTGGAAGTTACCGGTGCAAACGACCAAACATGTCATAGGTTAGTGATTATATATCTTTGACGCCATTTATGCTCAATTATATTTCAATAGTTTTTTTGCTGAAATATATACAATTGTAGTCTCCTGTCGATCTGTTCTTATCCGCTTGAGAATTTTAACTGTGTACGGCCTTCAAATATTGGATTTAATCACATTGATTCATAGGAATAATAGGATTATTTACGGAATAGAAATATTCATGACACAAGATATAGATCAGACTTGTCTATACCTTACCAGCATATAGAAATCTGTAATAAATAACCTATAATAATGGGAATTAACCTTTATAATATGTTTCAAAGATATTGCCATAGTGCATAAGTTTAAAGGGGTAGAAGGTAGAGGTAAATGTTCTAGTTCATCTAGACTTCTTCATTTTTTAATTTGTTGATATTTGACGTGCTTTAAGTGATTAATTGATATTGTGGTTGATTCTATTTTTTTTATTTTATACGTTCTCGGTGTTACATATCAATGTAGTTGAAATAAATATATGACTAGATAGAAAGGTATAACATACGAAAAAATGTTCATAAATGTTATTAATATAATCATAAAAATTGGTCCAAAGCACAAGTTTATTGTTCGGAAGAAAACGACAGCATTAATGTGTGGACAGCTTCACTATGAATATGAACGTGTACATTGAACGCATAGGTCGGATAGGTCGATTTTGTTTTCTAAGGAAGTATTTTCAAACCATACCCAATGTATCCGGGGTTATTCGCATTTGAGTGGAAATGACGTCACCGAATGTGGTAGAAAAAACAGGTATTCCACAACGGAACTCGAGCGCAGGTGACAGAGCCCTTTCCAAGAATTTTTCACGAATGAGTTTAACTGATTTTTATTACTTTTCCGTCCAACCTATTTAATATGCGGAACAAGTATTGGTTTACCCAAAAAAAATTGGAATTTTGAAAAAAAATTTGAGTTATTTTCACGTTTTCCATCTACAACAACACGAAAAAACGATTTTTAGAAAAAAAATCCTGTGTGTATGTCGTCGTCGTTGTTATCAGCCACTTTTCCTTACATGTCTTGTTAGCACGATACTACCTCCGGAGTAAAATAAGTCACCAATTTTATGACGAAAAATTGTTAAGAACAATTGATCTTCAACTCACCAGAGCCAGTACAACGGGTGCTATGGTACTTGAAGTACGACGTTTTGTCATTTTTTGAGAAATTTCAGCTTGTTAGCACGATACAGCCTCTAGAGTTCAACTAGTCACCAATTTTATGAATGAATATTATTCTTTGGAATTCGGGTGGGGACAGGTTAACGCTAGCCCCCCCGGTTGGAATTTCTTTCCAAAATGCTAGCACACATGAAAGACACCTAGCACAACCTAGCACACCATTTTTTATAGCTAGCACATCAACAGCTTACAATAAAAATGCTTTGGAATTCGGGTGGGGCCAGGTTAACGCTAGCCCCCTCCGGTTGGAACTTTTTCGCCATAATGACTTCTTTGTTCTACACTCTGGAAATATCCAGGCCTGTAACTTGTATATATTTTTCAATTTTATTGTGCCATAAATAAATAACGTAATTTAAAAATCTTTCTTTGAATATTAATAATGTAGTTGCCTAACAAAACTATTTGTCAGTTTTTTATCCAGGTAGTTGCCTCTTTTTTTACGACTGTTATAATGAATTTTTTATATTTATAAGTTTCGGTTGTCCCAGATGTCAACCGATGTGGCTCCGGTTCACTCAAGTGGAGACGGGAGTGGGTGAACGTCTCAAATCTGGGATGTTGAATTTAAAGAAAACTAATTGTTAGGCGCCAGTCAAATTTATTTGAGCCGTAAAAGAAAATTTCCAAACTTAAATTTGACAAAAGTGAGGAAAGCAAAGACAACCTAACTTACATTCACTTTATTGAGTATAAAGTTCCAAAAATTTAGTAACATACAGTGTATTATGTTGTAACAATATAGACCACAGTAATAAAATGTATTCACGTTAAAAACCAAAATTACAATTGAAAATATTCCCCTGACCCCTGAAAACTATACATATTCAAAATACTTGTATTGTGGTGCAACAATATAGACCACAGTAATAAAATGTATTTACATTGAAAGACAATATATATATTATTCTGCAATAGCAAATTCACCAATGATCACCTGAATACATAAATTCACCAAGTTATCAAAAATGGAGTGTTTATACTTTGCGTTGGATCCTAGGCAAAAAAAATACAACAGCATATAAATAATATAAAATTTCACAGTATACTGGTGTTTTTCATATAAAAAAAAATGCGTTGGTATAGTGCGTAGGTCTATCATAAGATACCTTCACTTATTTAAGGATCCTTATAAGTTCCTTAAATAAAACCTAGTTTTATTAGTAAAATCCTCAACATGTAAGTTAAATAATGCTCCCCCCCCCCTTTGAAACTATAACTCAACTTATCTTGAATTTATGTAAGAAAAGACAATTAATATCACTTATCCAGTATATACATCCTCTTCATATGAGCCTACTACTCGCTGTATCGAACTGCAAAGGCAAATGAAGTAAGCAACCCTCGGTTGCCAATAAATCGAACAAAACTACTGGCGACCTCTTATTACAGCCTCCCAAATCCAGAGTCAAGTTCCAGTCAAGTCCAGTATGTCTTAATCCGAAATAAGACAATGTCCCCTAGCTGACAAGTAGGAGAAGAACCCTCTAATCGAGGGTTCCAAAATTTCAATATATTCCAACAAACGTCTCTTCCATACAGAATTGAAAAATCCAACAAAGATACTAGGATTCCAGTTGATAATCTCCTCTCAAAGAGTCAGGTAGCATGGTTTCCAAACATCGACCATTATCCACAAAATCTCGTGAAATCTGCCAAAAATACTATCACCAATAGCTTCCCGAATAAATTATGACGGTTTTAATAATCTCCCCTAACTGGGATGGTTTCGAATACCATGTATAAAATTAAATACCGTTTCACTAACTGACAATCATCTAGACATCTTCGAAATCAAATTGAAGAGTGACGTTAACATTCTTCCTTTCCCTAAAGTACATTTCACAACGCAGACTCGAGTTAGTTTCCAACCAATAGAAATTCAGCAGACATGAATTCGTCTTAACCGCGGAGCATAGAACTACAATTCACATAAGACATCGAACAGAAGTCGATAAATCCCAAAAATGTTTCCAATAAATGTCCACATATCATCTACGAACACATCAGAGAGGAAATCTGTGCGTAAGCGTAATTGTCTATGACTCGTAAAGTCACAGAACAAATGCTATGCAAAGATCTCGACTACTCCCAGTGTGAAACGAACAAACGGACGCTCTTATTAAAGGCATATCTGTCATTGAGCGATTGTCAATTCCAACTGACACAACATAAACAAAGTTCTTACATATTAGAAATTATTTAAATGGATTTAAATAATAATAGTACCATAGCACGTCTGCAGATGCTAACGTACGAAGAAATATCCGAATTATCGCTCAAATCAGATGGAATCTAGACAGTTAACGTATTATGGTTAAATGTTTACAATATCAAACGATATCCATGGCCTAACCTGAAGTAATCTAATATGGAAATATTCACAGGAATCTACGTGGTCAACAAATGAGGATTAAACATACCCTTATCCTGAATGAAAAGTATGTAAAGTTAATCAACTAATTTACTTTAACCTAATACTAGTAACATGTTTTAGAATGTAAGTTTTGGACTACTGAGGCCACAATGATGTAACCAGGACAAAAATCAGTAGTCCCACGGTTATTTATATCTACTGTAAAATCCAAAAGAGAGAGAAAGACCCCTTAATACCCCAAGAATGTAAGTTAAAAAAAGAATAACTAACACTAGTCTATTTACAGCGGCGCTCGTTTTGTATCAGAAGATACAACTTACCAACTTACCTAGCATTCAATAGTGATTGATAATATAAAATTACTATCAAGATGTTATGATATGTCGGCTACAGCCTGCACCATTTCACCAGGAAGATGATGGCAGAGTAATCACTAAAACTCTGGGCTGACAGTAACAGATAATGACAACAATACTGTTAAAAGACTTCTGTTAAAACCCATAAATCAAAAAATGTTAAATAAAATCAACATAGTTCACAATCTGCAAATATTTATACAAGCATATGTGTTAGTTACAAAGTGTTACAAAAATGCCAAATAGGTAAATTTTTATATTATATTGTTAATAATTATCCAGTAAAGAATTTAATCTGATCTTTTAATATATATTTTTTTTTAAAAAAAACTGAGTTGGTAGTTATAGTGTCAAAATTAACCCGTTACACTGTGAAATCATGTAAGTGGAAAAAAATCTATATCCTCCATTATTTTAGGTGAATGCCTTCCGTCCGATTAGACGAATATAATTGATATTGGTTTTATTCAGGTTTATTTACTTTTTGTGCGTTGAAGGTTCTTGCGAACCCAATCTTTTTACTTTTCTGCCAAACCTATCTAAGATTGCGAAAAAAGTATTGGTTTACCCAAAAAAAGTAGGGATCTTGGAATTTTTTAAAATCATTTCCACGTTTTTCATCGTGAAAAATACTAAATACAAGTTTTTTGACAAAAATTCCTGTGGGTATGTCGTCGTCACTGTCGTCGGCCGCTTTTTCTTGTTAGCACGATACAGTCTCCGTAGTGCATAAAGTCACCAAATTTATGATTGAATATTGTTAAGAGCATTACATAGATGAACTCCATTGATGTTGAACTCACCAGCACCAGTACAACGGTTGCTATGGTTGCTGAGGTACCACGCTTTTGGTCATTTTCAAGAAATTTAGATTTGTTAGCAATACAGCCTTCGGTGTGTTTACACGTGACCAATTCTATGAGTGGATACTGTTCACGACATCACAGATGCTTTTGTTTTTCAGCTCATCAGCGCCAGTACAATAGGTCCTATAAATACAGAGATACTACATTTTTGGTAATTTTTGAGAAATTTCGGGTTGTTAGCACGATACATTTATTCATGGCACAATAAAATTTAAAAATATATACAAGTTACAGGCCTAGATATTTCCAGCGTAGTAAACAAGGAAGTCATTTTGGAGAAAAAATTCCAACCGGAGGGGGCTAGCGTTAACCTGGCCACACCCGAATTCCAAAGCATTTTTATTGTAAGCTGTTGGTGTGCTAGCTATAAAAAGTGCTGTCCTAGGTGTCCTTTATCTGTGCTAGCATTATGGCAAAAAATGCCAACCGCTGGGGGGGGGGGGTTAGCGTTAATCTGGCCCCATCCGAATTCAAATGCATTTTTATTGTGAGCTGTTGGTGTGCTAGCTATATGAATTGTTGTGCTAGGTTGTGCTAGGTGCCCTTTATGTGTGCTAGCATTTTGGTAAAAAAAATCTAACCAGGGGGGCAGCTTGACGGACCTGTTCAGGGCCACAGATGCGGAAAAGTTAGTTTATATATTTAAAACCGTTTATTTTTTAACTAAATCAGCTCTATTCATATCAAAACAAGTCACAAACTATCGCAACAAAATCCCTGTATTAGTGAGATTATTGATAACTTTAATGTTTTTGGCTAGTGCCGGTTCGTATAGGCCATTAATGATCTTTCGTTCCTATCGGTGGATGTCCCTCTCGTGGTGAATCAACGCCCAATAAAAAAGATAAACAATCAGAGTAACACCATTTCATCATTTTCTTTGCGCCCATTAGTAGTTTTTGTGAATGCTTTATGCCCTCGATGAAATTGTGTGCGATGATTCTTCATTTTTTTCTTTAAAGTTGCAATATCGCTTCCATATTTTCCACTCGAAGTTTTGAAAATATCCAAATTTTTCCTGAAACTTCTCAGTTGGTGATTACAAAGAATTTCATTATTTCGGTAATATTCTATTGAAATTCCAGTTTTTTCATCACTACACCAAAAGTAGTCAAAAATATAAGCGAAAACATTTGAGATCGCACTAAAAGGTGCCCCTTTTTCCACTTTGTGTGGATCGGCAGCAACAGGTCGCAACCGGCAAGATCGCATGCATCAATGGCAATAGTTGCCATCATGTGGTATGCCATGACTTCGCATGCTACATGTTGTCAATTGTTGCCTTGGTGTGAGGCCGACTTTAGACTAGCAAGTGTATGACTTCTGAGCCTTCAATGTTGCCTGGATATCTGATAGTATATAGATTTCCGCACACTGAGTATCCTTTTTGACGAGGGTAGGGGACGATAAAACCTTCAACAAATTGAGTAAATAAATAAATTGAAATACTCAACTACTAAGATCTAACCGCCAAAATCAGAGTAACGCGGTTTGACTTTCAGTGAATATGCTCCAACTTTGTGAATCTCATTGACTATATACCATAGAGCTTCGAAATTAAAAACAACGCTTCTGTACTGAAGAAGAAGTCAATTTCGCTAAGAAATGTCTCAATCTCACTGTAACTGATAGCTCGTCTTTGAACAGACGGTCCTGTAAGATACCACTCACGTAAAACGGGGAATGAAGAAAATGAGAATTCCTGATATAGCGTTGAAACGCCATAGACAGCAGAACATTCACTGAGCGATAAAAGCTACAATTCGGCCAAAGTCTAGAGTAATTTGAGAAGATGTTAAGTGAGTAAATCAGCTCTACAAGAATACCACATGTCACGAAGTTTACAATTATCTTGAATATAATAGACTGCTGAGAATAATTAAAGAAACGTATATTTACATCTTAATAATATTAATAATAATTTCAACAAAATAGAAATTTAGAAACGGTAGTTTAAAATAATCATATTTTTGGTGAATTTTCAGTTAAAATCTCCAGAACTTCCAAGGATGTGATCAAACTGTGGACAGAAATTTGTTGAAAATCCGTTAGTTCAAGCTGTTTTGATTCACTTGGGTGGAACTCTGGAGACGTTGATGTCTATGAAATTCTCTGAAGGTTTACCTCATTATATTGTTCGTGAGATGTTTTATTTCAATTGCCTACATTCTGGACAGTTCTCAATACGGGGCCGCCGAGAAGACCGGCAAACCGGACCACCTGCCAGGGCGGCATATTTTGGAGGCGGCAAATCAGTTATAGGCAAGGGCCAAAGACTTTGAAAATGGTAAAAAGTGAAAAAAAAAATTAGAACAAAATAATACCCATTGGAAAAGCAAGAAAATATCATAAAAACGAGTGACAAAATCATTTACGGGCGATTTGAGATCGAGAAGAGGAAGTGGAAGGAGATGAGATTTTAAGAATAGAAAACGGTTTATCACGATTTTAGGCAAAACAACGAGTTCTATCGAAAAATGTTAAATTGAAAAGTTGTAGGCAATTAAATTATGTATAGCCTTTGTATTAACACTGTGTTCACATAACCTAAAAATGTATGCGAAAAATTCAAGAAAACGACTTTTTGGTTTTTTGTTTCCCACAAAAAAGATTTTTTTTTCACGAAATGTGATGATTATTCACCTTTTCATTTCTCAAACCTAGTGGAATTTTTTGGATTCAAAATATTTATTTTTCTCCCCTCTTTTGATTCAATATCGATAAAGCACAATAATTTTCAACTGGAAATTATCACATCGAAATATCTGCGTTTTGAAAAAAATTGTGTGTTTTTTGTTTTCTGGAATCTCTATTTCCTTATGGTATAAGGAAATATACATTACTTTCGCGAAATTTCTCAGAAAATGCAAAACTAACTAAAAAACTTGAATTCGAAAAATTTTGTTTTCATCACTATGTAAAATTATGAGCAGTTTCCTAAAAGTTACACTTGATTTAAATGTTAAATTGATAATCTAAATAAATTGAAAATCTATGGAACATAGAGATTGCAAAAAACTGGTAAAAACAGTTAATTTTCCAAGTATTAAAGATAGGTTCGAAGAAGATTTTATATTCATAAATACTTTATCTTAAATTCTAATCACTTATCCATTAGTTTTCGCTGTTTTCATGGCATTTCTTCATCTTTATATTCGACAAATTTTCCGATTCTAGTAGATTCTCGAAACCTTCAAGACCACCATTGTCTCCAATATTTTTCCAGTCTGCATTGGTTCTTAATCCACAATTTTATCATTAATTTCCTCGTATTCACTTGAACTTTTTTTCGGCAGCCTCGTTTCAGATTGTTACATCCAGTTTCTCAGCTGCAGCAAATTGTTTTGAGTAAATGTTTCCGGAATTAATTATTTATCTGTCAATTTGGGCATATTGCCTTGTTGATATTACTTCCAGCCCCAATATGTTGCTGTCAGTTCGTTACCCAGCCAAGTTGGAAGCTGATAATTTGTCCTGTGACAATGTTGTTCTGCTGCACTTTCTGTTGGTGGGAAATTTGACGATATGAAAGATGATTTCATTCTTGACAATTTATATTTTCGAAATATTTTGTGTAATACTTTCATTTTTACATTTATAAATAGATTTGATCAATTCTAATCAATTTTTGGCACTATATTCATTGCTTCCCTAGTATAAATTTATCTAGGCGCAATATTGGCCAGATGTTGCCGCCAATACTCGACAATATTGGAATTAGAAAAAAATGTGAACTGTGTCCAATGCCCAACCAACATTGCAAAGGTAATATTACAAAAAACTATAGCCTATGTTTATCCATTATTGGTGATATATTGTCAATATTACACCAATGTCTGGCCAATATTCTCAACCAAATATTGGCGGTATATCGAGAATCAAACTGAAGCCAATATTGGCCGAATTTGAAATCTTGTTGCAATATTGCGCCAATATTCCAATATTGGGGCGATGTTGTGCCGATATATAGCCAACATTCGGTTCTACTTGGATTCCTCTTCTTTATAAGGCTAAATTTGACCAATATTTATAGTCTAATAATGAATTTACGATGGTTTTTTCTTTTTACGGCAAATCCAGATGTTGTATCGCAACCAGAAAAACAATACAGAAATTCAACGATATTCTTGACGGTTTTTGCAGCTGCTACGACATAATCAACAAGTAGTTAGGCTCAGACCCTCCAGCACCTTCCCCACTTCTCCACGAAATATTTTCTGATGGGCTGAAATTTTCCGAAGACCAATTAGGGACATGGTTCAAAAAGTATCCTACAACTTTTTTTTATTTGTATGTTAATAATATAATATTTCAAGTTGCAATATTTCAATTTATCACTGAAACATGGAACCTTACATTTTTCGAGTAATTTCGTCTAAATTTTAATAAATGTCTCAATTTTACAAACTTATTAGAACAAAATTTTTCGATTTCGAGTTTTTTCGTTCTTTTGCATTCTCTGAAAAAATTTGCCATAGTAATGTATATTTTCTATACTATCAGAAAGTAGAGATTTCCTCGAACAACAAGACACCAATTTTTTCAAAAAATATGGGCGCTCTTTCAATATTCAATCAAAATAGCCAAAAAGTCGGTTTTTGGGATATTTCGCAAAAATTTTGAGGTTATCTGAAAAAATCTGAAAAAAGTGTAATAAAAAAGTTGTTAATCTTTTTATTACCTACAACTATGCCTTTCAACTTTTTTTGATAGAACTCCTAGTGTTGCCGGAAACCGTTTTCCCCTTTTAAAATATCACGCCCTTTCGTACTTCCTGACCTCAAATGGTCCGTAAATTATTTTTCATTCCATTTTTGTTATATTTTCTCTCTTTTCTAATTGGTCAAACTGTTTCGAATTTTAGTGGTTGCAAAAATTATCGACCCTGGCCTATTAATAAAGCGATACTCATTTTTTGGCACAAACATTTTTATTTGTCAAAATCAAAAGCATAAATAATTTCGACAAGGCGCTTTTCAATGACTTAAAAAAAACCGCTTTCAATTGAATTGAAAACATGCCTAAGTGAAGTTGGAGAATGTTAGTGACTGTTCTAGTTTTATTCATGGCGGCGACTCTGTGTCAATGTCTTGTGTTCACTGATACAAGCTCAGTTAAGATGGAATTGCAAAACACTTATAATTTAAAGACACAGATCAAATGATAAATTTTAAGTCGAACTACTTTTTCCAATGTCGCAATTATATAGGGGTGCGGAGGGTACTTTTTTGTGGAACTCATATGAACAAGCACTAAACTGGTGAAGTCAAGTGTAAATTGGCGGAAATACCAAAAAAGATTCACGTGGGTGACGTTCAATACATTTGAGGGGTTGTATTGCATACAGAGGACCTGACTTAGCTCTTGGTCGTTGCCAACAATATGCGGGAAATATATAATGATAGATAGTCAACCAAAAACCCGAGAATGATCAACGTATCATGAAGTAAAAATACAAATAATTTTATATAGCATTTAAATTTAGACGCCTATCAAGTTAAGTCACTACCTGTTATATAATGTGTCCAATTAAGTCGGAACCATATGGGAAACTTTTTTATTTTTAGTTTTACGAAAAAAGTCATTCTTCATAAAAAGTTTTGCATGGTCTGAAACGTGACATTCAACCATCAGATGACAACTTTTATCAGTCATATACGAGGTTCGTCAAAAAACATGATTTTCACCCAAGAGTAAAGTACTTTTATTTTTTTCCAAATCGAAAATTGTTATTAAAAAAAGTTTATCACGATTGAAAACTATTAAATAAAATACATGCATATGTAAATTTTGTTTTCAGCTATTTTATTAAAAGACATGATAACCTTTCGGTTAATTATTAACTTATGCAACAATGTACATTGCAATTCAATAGTTAATGCATACATATCATAATATTTCATTTTGTAAATGAAAAGATAAAGAAGTTAACTAATAAGTGGTAAATAACATTCATAACAATATGATGAATTCTTCAATTTGTTATTTTTAAATATTTTGACGAAAGATAATAAAAAAAATGGAAGTAAAATAATTTATTCTTTGTTTCAATTGACTAAAGCCTTAACATATCCACCATCTATTTCTAAACATTTAGTGGTTCGTCTATTAAATTCCCTTAATACATGCTTGATTATTTCTGCAATAATTTCCTGACATACCTCCGTAATTGTCCTTTTCAAATGATCAATATTTGGAAAAGGTAAAGCCTATGTTTTAAGTAGCCCCATACGAAATAATCCAGAGGGGTTAAGTCTGCAGATCTAGCAGGCCAAAAAATGTACGAATGTCTGTGTATTACTTTGTTATTGAAAGTTGATTCGAAGTATTCCCTCACAGCTACTGTGGTGTGGCATGTAGCACCGTCTTGTTGGAACCATGCACGTTGATGGTTAATTAGGGATAGTTCGCTAATAAAATCATTGCATAATTCATTCTGTAAAAAGCTTAGATAACGTTCAGCATTCATTGATTGGTCCTATGATTTTATTTTTGTAAATACCACAACATACATTGGTCTCATGTTTTGATGGTAAAGTGATGATTACTGTCACACCACCAGCGATAATTTTGTGAACTGATAGTTCCATTTGATGTGAATGTTGACTCATCGGTAAAAAATATATTTCTCAATAAAAAAGTATATTCTTCTAACTCTCCTTGTATCAACGAGCAGAATTCAAACCGTCTGTCATAATCTCTATCTTTCAATGTATGCATAAAGCTGGGGTTTGTATGGATGATAACTGTTATTTTTCATAATATTTGCCATTGTACCTCTACATACTTCATTTCGGATCATAGACATTCTTTTTCTCAATGACATTTTAGGGTGTTCTACTACAGATAACATCACTTGTAATTGCGTATCCTCACTGGCAACCCTCTTCTGGCGTTTTTTATTAAAATTATTGTAAACACCTCCAGATGTCTTGAATATATTTTCAATTTTTGAAACTGTGGAATGCTGTATATTTCAATTCTGATGTCTGTTGTTAAATATAGCTGCTGCTTCTCGATGAGTCTTATAATTATCTCCCACAATCAACACTATTTCAATTGTTTCCTCATTACCTTTTTTTTGCGGGTGGGGAAATCTTCCAAAGACTGCCTGGGAAGAAAACCCAGGCGTGCTGGATTTACTCGGCCAATGGCCGGGCGCCTACCAGCTAAAACCCCACCCTTTACTCCGCCGGCACACACGGAACCGTTCTTAGCGAACATGACATCGTTGTGTGCCGACTGTATTCTCTTCCTTTTATCTCTTCTTCATCTTATTCCACGCTCGCTCTGTCTTCGGTTTCCTTTTTTTCATTATTTTAGTGACTACTTCTATTACCTGAGCATATGTTTTCCTATCCTTAATGGCAGCTTCCATCATGGTCTTACCATTGAGAGATCCTGTCCTTGGCTACAATTCTTTCCTTTCTTCTTTGTATTTTGAACACTCCAATACCGCGTGTTGTGGGTCATCTGCCACACCGCATTCGGAGCACAGATCATCCCTTGTCTTCTTTATAACGTAGGTGTATGTCCTGAACGATCCGTGCCCCGTCAAGAATTGGGTGCAAAAATAAATTGTTCTGCGGTGTGCGCATCTATACCACCCCGTCACGTCCGGTATTAGAGTTCTTGTCCAAGCAGCTTTGAACCTCTCCTCTTGCCAACGTTGCTGCCATTTACAGAGGCTCGTTTCCCTTTCCTCTTTCTTCGCTCCTTCCGAGCCTCCATCATTGCGATTGTACAGTCTGACTCTCTCCTCCGCCAGTATGTCGATTGGCAATATTCCTGCAATCGCCTGCAGCGCTATTGTGGACACAGTCCTGTAGGCGCTACAGACTCGAAGCAGTGGTTTCCTTTGTGTTTTTTCTAATAATTGCCTGTATTTCGCCTTAGACAGGATCTCGTACCATACTGGGGCCCCGTAGGGGAGGATCGAGTGTATTGTCTCCAACAGCATCCTCTTCCTCTGTGTCCCGGGGCCTCCCATGTTCGGCATAATTTTCTGTAGTGTCGAGATCCTGTTTTCTGCTTTCCCCACCACTGCCTCTATGTGCTTAGAGAAAGTCAGTCTGTCATCGAACGTAATGCCCAGGTACTTTGCCACCCTCTGTGACGTTATCTTCGTATTTCGAAGCTCGAAATCGATTCCATCTCGATCCCTAGGTCCTCTCAGTATCATTATTTCTGTTTTGTCTACTGCAAGTTCTAAATCGGTCCGATCTATCCATTTCCCTATTCTTTCCATAGCAATGTTGACCGTGTCCTTTATACCCCGGTTCGTATCGTCTTCCGCTAAGATCGCGAGGTCATCCGCGTATGCGATCGTCTTTTCCCCCTTATTCATCTTCATTTGGAGTACCCCATTGTAGAGAATATTCCAGAGGGTGTGTCCTATGACCGACCCCTGGGGCACTCCGGCAGTCATCTTGATGTTTTTCTTCTTCGATACGCATACGCTTCTGTCCGATAGGTAGTCCTTGATAACATTCAACAAATATGTGGGGGTCTCAATCCGTTCTAGGTTTTCAATAATAAGACCTCAGTTTGCGGTTTTAAAGGCGTTTTTTATATCCATAAGTACAAGGACCACCCATCCCTTCTTGGAGTTCTTGGCCGCATCTTTAACCCACTTTGCGGCCCCTATTGCTGAACGACCCTTTCGAAATCCGTATTGCTGGTCCGATAGAGCCCCCGTTCTGTCTAGGAGTTTTTCTAATCTTTTTTTAATAGTATTTCATAGTATTTTCCTAGACAGTCCCAATAAACAGATCGGCCTATATGAGGCCGATGAATTAGGGGGTTTCCCAGGTTTCAATATCAACGTTAAATTTGCTTTCTTCAACTCCCTGGGAAACACTTGTCTTTGCAGTAGATCGTTGAGAATGTCCTTTATCATACCCGGTTTTTCTTTTATGATCATTTTGATGGCCTCCGGTGGCAGACCGTCGGGACCCGGGGCTTTGCCCTGTTTCATATCTTCACCAGCGGTTTTGATTTCTTCATCGGAGAATTCTTCTATATCAGCAGCGGCCCTCCTTTCGAAGTTCCTTTCCTCTTTTTGGGGAAAGAGGAGGGTCGCAGCTTCTAACCGCTGGTCCTCGCTTAACCTGTATGGGGCGATAGCTTTCAAGGTCTTCATTGTTATTTTATAGGATTCACCCCATACGTCATCTTCCAATGCACTACATAAGGTCTGCCACTCCTTCTTTTTATTTTTGATACTTTTGCCTAGCAGGTTTTTCAAGGTTTTATAATTTTCTTTTAATAATTCATCGCCGCTACTTCTGGAGTATATTCTCCTGGCATGGAGGCATCTCGATCTTAGGTCCTCTATCTTGTCATTCCACTAATAGGGAGCCTGTCTTTTCTTTTCGCTGTTTGTGGCTTCCTTCTTGGCTCCCTTTAACACCAACTGTAACTGCTCGTAGTTCATCACTTTCTCATCCTCGGTTTCGTTTATTTCTTTTTTGAACACATTTAGGTTAAACCGAGGATAATCTGCTCTTATTCTCGTGAAATTTTTGGTCTTAATCTCAAAATTGATGAATCTATGATGGGTAATGATCTGATCGTCGAGGACATCCCAGTTGATGATTTTCTTGGATGGCCCTTTACTTGCCAGAGTCACATATATGTGACCCTGGCAATTTCTTCTAATAAATGTGGGTTTTTTGTTGTTTACTGCCATCATGTCAAGTTGGGCCATCCACTCGTCCCAAATATACCCCCTTTCATCATTTTTGACTGAAACCCACTGGGTAGATTTGGCGTTTATGTCCCCAACGACCATTACGTCTTTTATCCTTGCGGCAGTGTTCATTATCTCGTCTACTTTCTCTCTGTAGTTTTTTCTTGAGATGTTGGGGGAGATATAGCAGGCTATAATTGTGAAGTCCTTGAAATCGATGACTATATAGCCTGCCTTCTTGGTGGTGCTCTTCACCCCAACATCTTTATTCCGGAAGAACACTGCCACATCCTTGCGTTTATCTTGTACCCATCCGCCGCTTTTAGTCAGTTTTTTATTCGGTTCTGGAATGACAAGAACATCAGAGTTTAGTTGCGAGGCTTTGGCAAATGTAAGATCGTGGGCGTTTCTCGACCTTCCCACATCTACCTACAACACTCTGATACCGGGTTGATTCATTCCTACAAAAATATGTAGTAGATAAAACAAATAAATAAATAAATAAGTTAATAAAATAAATAAATAAATTAACATATAAATATATAAAATCTGTATAGGGGACATTTACAAAGGTTGAAATAAATAAATAAATAAATAAACATATAAATATATAAAATTCATATATAAGACATTCACAATTAGTAAAATACGTACACAAATGGGCAAGATACCGACGAGTAAATATATAAAATTTGTATAAATTAATTGACTAGAGACGAATAATATATAAATATAAAAGGACAGAAACGAATAAATAAAAGTAAAATCTGTAAATGGGACGTAGGACACTGTGTTATATAAACAACATAAACAGACAAGTAAAATGACTAGATGAATAAATAAAAAGAATGTATAAGGGACGAGAGAACATAGATAAATAAATGAAACAAATAAATAAACGAATAAATAGACTATGAATAAGTATATAAAATATATAAATAAAGATAAAACAATCTCCCGCATTATATCGGCCTTTTCCTTCCGTGCTGCCACTGTACAAATTTGACCCCCTCTTCTACTCTCCCGCAGACTTTTTATTTTGACATCCTCCTCTTTCAAACCCGTCCACACGCAAATTCCCACTTTCAATTCTTCAGCGTTTATAGCCGGATCTATATCTAAAATATTGAAATTGGTTTCTTGGTTTTTAACCGACATGGAGATGTATCAGACCTTCTCATGTAGTTCCCCCCTTAGAACCTCTGCCGACCCCCTTCCCTTTAATTTGACTACTAGGTCCCCTACATTTGTTTTCTTAACATTTGCAATATTGATCCCCAGTCCCTCTACATGTACCTGCGCCTTCATTTTTTTAAGCACGTCGGTATACGTCATACCGCCCCTCCTTATCAATAGTGCTTCCTTTTCCGTCCCTGCGTTAGTCCGCATCTCGTTTCCCCTCACCATAATTTTGAATTTCACCCCCCCTTTTCTCCCCAGGAATTCCAAAATTTTCCTTACTCTTCCTTTATCAATACCTTCCCCTATAATTACTTTAATATTTTTGAATGGTCCTGTACATAGCGTCGTCCCCGCCTTTCTCATGTAGCCTAGCCACGTAATTGTGCCAGACTCTTTCAAATTTGGATGTTTTTATACGATTCTCAAGGTAATCGCATTCCCCCTCCCCACAGTTTTCCATGAGGGTGAGGATTTCCTCTTTAGCCTTTTTTATGGCCTCCCTTGTCCCCCCTTCTTTGACTTCTATTTTCTCCATTACCACGCAATCCTCCCTTCCCTTGACCCCTCCTATATTCCCATTTTCCCATTTTGTTTTGATATACACCTCCTCGTCCCATTCCTTATCCTTAATTAAATCGAATTCCTCTATACCCCCTCCTTTATTCAGGTTCTTGATAAATTTTTCCGTTTCTTCCTTTTTTTCCATTTTCTTCTCTAATTCCTTGCATTCGACACATTTTATTGTTGGTTTCACCCCGACCGTTTTTTATAAATTGATTTTAGCTCTCCTATAATTTTTTTGAAATCTGGGTTTTCCCTGACCACTTCGGCGACCGAGACCAACTCAACTAGTTTCCTCTGAAAGGTCTCCGATATACTTTCATCCTTGTACTTGAAACTCTCCTCCCTCTTCTCCTTTTTCTTTTTCCGTTTTTCCTCTAGACTATCCCTTTTTCTTTTGTTTCTTCCCCCCTCTAGGTCTTCTTCATCGAAGACCAACGATCTGAGGACGCTGTTGAAAATGTTGGTCTCTTCTTCGCTTTCTTCCTCCTCTTTATCTAGGTTGACAGGTTGCCGGCCCGTCTGCCCCTCTTCCTCGTCCGTCGTTTCTCCCAGTAGGGTCGACAGCTTTTGGACAACCCGCCCGCTTCTGTTTAAAGATTTGCGTCCTTTCTGCTGCTTTATCAGCTCCTCTTCAAACTTTCGCCTTTCCTCTTCCTCTCCTCTTCTCTTCACCTCTTCCTCCTCTCTCTTCCCCTTTTCCATATCCTTTTCCTTTTTTGTGTTCGGATCCATATAGTTCCCACGAGTAGGGACGTCTGTAAGTCCGGCGAGGCAGTGCGCCCTTACCCCGCTAAGGCTAAATACTCTGGGAGGTCGCCAGGTATCCCAGAGGCACCGTTTCTGACTGCGTTTCGTGCAGCCATTCATCCATGACCACGGTGGCTAACAACGAGGATTACGGGTTCTTTTTTCGAGGTTTACTCCTCTAGGCTTTTTTCACGGTTGCCTCCGGACGCAGGTTTGCCAACGGGTAGGCCCACGTAGCTGCCTCCCCTAGGTGAGACCTTATACATAAATTGATATGTCTGGGTATGCAGGAGAAAACAATTTCATTAAAGACAGAAGCTGATTGGAAGCGCAATTGAATATGAAAAAATAATAGAAATTTAAGATCTGGTTGGTAAAAGAAAGGGGTTTCCTCATTACCTAACCGAACCGCCATTTCTTGTATTTTATAAAATCTAACTAGCGATTTGACGTTTGCTGTCAGTGCATCCTAGATAACAAATCGTTCTATACGTAAATTGCAAATCTCCTGAATTTGTCAGGAAGATGCTGATACAGAGAAGTTAATAAACACAATAAAACTAATTTTTTCATGGAAGATGGATAATATTGGATATCTGACAATAATTTTCAATATTGATCAACTTTTTTTAATAACAATTGTCAATATTCTCAAAAATGAAGGTACTTTACTCTTGAGCTAAAATTCATATTTTTCACTTACCTCGTATACGACTAACAAATTTTGATATCTGATGGGTGCATTCCAGATTTTGAACCATGCACTACTTTTTATGGAGAATAACCATTCTTCATAAAACTAAGAATAACAACGTTTCCATATGGTACCGACTTAATTGGACACAGTGTATATTTTCCACAAGTTTGCAAATGTAAAATTTAAAAATTCTTATTTTTCAAATGTATATAGTTCAATCGGCAAATATTTTTGAAGAAAGGTCTCAAATAAGTTGTAGAGTCTAAAGAGTTTGCTATATTCTGCTGCTGCTGTGCTTTAGTTTATGAGAATCAAGTCGTGCCCTTTATTATGCGTAGAAAATTCGTTCATACTTTATTGAGTTTTAGAGATATTAAATTTTTTCTTCTCTCATAGTCAACAGCCACAATTTATCGTAGAACATTTTTTGACGACTATTATAGAATTTCTATATTCCCACATAGTTTTCGATTATGGAATAGGTTCATTCTAGCCCTAGGATAAGAATATTCATTCTCGCCTTTGGTATGTAATGAATACTTGTGGCGCCCTCTAATTGTGACGGTTCATTTGACAGAAAAAGAAAATAGACATGTTGCGTTTTCTTTACCAACTGCACTACGCATAGTAAAAGTAGTACAGAAATATCAAAATGCATAAAAAATCCTGTAAAGTGAACGTAAAATGAACTTATATGGTCGTTGAGTATTGATTGTGAAAAACAGAATAATATCTTGATGATGTTCTATGTCCATTTGCAGATAGGGTTTAATGGATTCGCTGTTACTGTGTCCAGTTATTTTGATAATTTGTTGCTCGCTTACTCCTTTTTTGACCAGATTAGACATCTGGTTTCTGTAGTATATAACAAAAAGGATTCAAGATATATTTCAAAATGCAGGATCCATCTTAATCTAAACTATCTTAAATTACTAAATTACAACAAAAGAAGTAAAACGACTTAGCTTCCTTGAGTTGTTGAAATTGAAATATATCGAATTAGAAACAACGAAGAAATCTAAATATAATAAAATTACCTAATTACAGTTTCTGTAGTATATAACAAAAAGGAATCAAGATATATTTAAAAAAGCAGGATCCATATTAATCTAAACTCTCTTAAATTACTAAATAACAACCATAGAAGTAGAACGACTTAGCTTCCTTGAGTTGTTGAATGAATCGTAGCTTGGTCAGGGAGGTCAAAGAAGCCAGCCTCGGAGAAATCAGAAGTATCGGGACTCCAAATCTTAATAGTGATATTCTCCAAAATTTAGGAAATTAGCGTTCACTCCCAAATTGGAGATAGCTTTGAAAATTCTCACATTCCGGACTCCCAAGCCCCAATCTGGCGATATGCTTGAAATTCCGGCCAAAAAAAATTGGGACTGGCCTACAAAATTTTATTGTTTTAGGAACTCAAGGTCAAGCTATTGGTTTTTCGATTAGTATACAAAGATCATCTTTGAAAGTAATATTTCGAAAAATATTTTATTTTGGTATAGATATGTAGATGACATATTAGCTTGTTTTATGGGTAGTGAACGACAATTAGATGTATTTTTCAACCACATCAATAATTTACACCCGAAAATTACATTTACATTAGAAATTGAAGAAAATAGCTCAATCAATTTTCTTGATTTAAAAATTCAAAGAGTTAATAATGTACTTGATTATTCAATTTACCGAAAACCAACACAAACTGATGTAACAATTCCATTCAATTCTAACCACCCTGTGTCACACAGACTAGCAGCATATAATTCAATGATACATAGAGCTTTTTCAGTTCTATGAACAAATGTAATTTTGATAGAGAGATTAATACAATTAGACAAATAGCAACATCTAACCGTTATCCATTAGATATGATAAATAAGATAATTAGTAAAAAAGAGGAAAAAGTGGCATTACAACTAATAAATCCTAAACAAGCTGATGAAATTAAAACTTATAAAACCATCACATATGCAGAAAATATTTCTAATAATATTTCAAAGATAATATCTTCAGCAACGAATACAACAATTTCTTTTAAAACAGAAAGTAACGTTAGTACAAAATTGTTAAATGTAAAAACAAAAATACCACTATTAAAGAAGTCAGGTATATATAAACTCAAATGTCCAGAATGTAATGCTGTCTATTTGGGTCAGACCCTTAGGAATTTTGAAATACGATACAGTGAGCACTTACGAGCATACAGATTAAAACAACCAGATAAATCCCACTACGCAAAACATCTACTTGACACCAATCATTCATTGACACCTAACACAGAACTAGAAGTACTGCATATTTGTGAAAAGAAACAAGAACTGGATTTCCTTGAAGAACTGGAAATTAGAAGACATTTAAGAAACCCACAATATGAAGTTGTCAATGAACAGTTAAATCTAGGGAATTCTCCACTAATAAACTGTCTTCTTAAGTGATAATTGTAAAGATCAGCAGATATGGTTTTCCTGGTTTTCTATATCATTGCACAGTTATACTGATCTTAATTGGAAAAATGATATCCAGGATATCACCATAGGGCTAATAATATCTAAGCTTCAATATTTGTAATATCACATCTTCTTCTTTTTTCTATAAACATATATTAAGCCAATCACAAGTTAGGTTACTACTTGGTCTAGCCAAAAATAACTACTAAACATCAGGTAGGCATAAAACGAAATGTAAGTTCTGTCATTCTGACGATGATATTGATTTATCGAAACAATTGTCAACTTTTTAGAATTTCCAATAACTTGTATTATATTGTGGAATTAACTAGAGACCTTGAGTTTTATTTAAAAACACAAATATCATCATATTTTTCAAAAGATTAATTCTAAATTGAACGAAAAATATTTAAATCAGACGATACTAAATTAATTTTGATCAACTAAACAGCGATAACTACTTAGAAAATTATATATTGAATTAAATGTTATAAGAAAATGTTATTGAAAGTAAAAAACATTTATTGATCTAAGACTTACAAGAAATTGATAGTTGGAATGACATACCTTGAAATATTTCTAGCTGTTCACAAAACTTTCGAAATCTAGGTACTAATTAACTTCTTATGCACAATTTCTACTATATTGATGGCCCGTAGACTGAACTAAGGGGTAGAATTGACTCATGAAGTGCTGTTTGTACAAATTCTTATCAGATTGTCAATTACAGTTAACTGGTTTTTAAAAATCAACTCGTTACCAATATAAAAATAGGCCAGTACGTACACAAATTAATTAGTCAACTAAATAAACAATCAAGTCAGCGAGATAATCGGCCTGAAGGGCAGCAGGATTCTCGTTACAATATATGGCACAGTATATTGACGTGTTTGGTTTAACAATTTGGAACCCGCATTATTCTATATTTCAAAACTGAAAACAATCCAAAACCAGTTCATTTCATATTGTAAAGAAAATCTTATTTCGATGTATGTAGATAGGCAACGTATTCGCTCTACCTTGAAAAAAAATTCACTCACGTATGGTAGGCAAATTGCGGATGTTTATTCACCAAATCCTCAATAAGAATATATCATAATACTTCATATCCACAGTCACTCAACTATGAACAAATAAATCTTTGTTAGACATTAAGCATTCACCAATCACTTTCTATCTTTACTTTCGTGGTTAGGTTAAGTTGGTATAAGCTTGCCAATATGGTGCCAAGTCTCATAAATTTTTTTTCTTGCCAAATGATTTTATAGATCAGCTTGAATTTAGTTAGAAAATAACTATGTATATATAGAAATTTTATCTGAATAAATTTCAGTCAATAAATTGAGAATTATTTGGAAGAATGTTTCTTTGTAAGTATCAATTGAAAATAGATGATGGTGGATAAATTTAATATACGACATGATATTTCACGTGATTTCAAAAATTTTTATGATTTTGATCTAAGTAGATATTCTAATTGTTAATTAAATGGAATCTTATTCTTTCTAGGGCCACTTGAGACGTGTACATGGCGCAAAGTTTCACTGATATCCGTAGATAGCAGTTTTGGTAGTATTTTATTTATCGGAATAACTCATCGAAGAGGTGATAACTCTTCTTGTGAACGCTCCTGCCTGCTCTAGTTATGACGGAGATCTCTCCTATGAAAAATACACAATTTTTTAGCCGTTATTCATTCACCTCAACGATATGGGAATATATTAATTTATTCCCCTCAAAGGTATGACGTTATCTCATAATTTCAATAGCCATATCACAATCGATATAATTAAATTAAAATAATATGTGTGTTTATCTATTCGCAAACATACTTGAAAAAATGTCCCTGAAATGATTATTTCTTTTGTTTCGTTTCATCATTACATAAGTGTCTACAATAATGAATTCTGAGTAGTTTGTTTGAAAAATGATGTGGACAATATTTGATTGGACAAGACATACAATAAATTTAATGACAGGTGTACGTACTTGTTAATACAATTGGTGTTCACGTTAGGCAATTTATAGATGAAAATAGAAATTGAATTATGAACCGAAACGTCAATATTTCGAATACAGAAGAAAACATTCAAAGATTAGCAGTACATATGGATGGAAAATGACAAATAGTGCGGAAATGTGGGAAGAATGAGCAACAGATCAAGCTAATTGAGGTCTCATAACATCATATCTATCTTTTTCTTGCAATATTTGGATTAAGGAGTATTGTAATACTGAGACAGATACTTTTCTGCATAATCAAGGTATTCAGTGTCGATTAAATATTGTAAGAAATCCTCAGCAAAATGGTATTGCTAGGCGTTTTAATCAGAATTTAATTGACATGGCGCGTTGTATTCTGCTTGAATCAGATTTATCACATATGTTTGGGAATGATGCTACAGCTACAGCATGCCACATAAAAAACATATGTCATTCAATAAATCAACGGTTATACACTTACAAAGATGGTTCAACACAGATAAAATGTCTATGAATTATTTACGTACATGTTACTGTTCATATGTGACTTCTACCCATAAAATTTAGCTGAAAGAAGCAGTTTCAGTCAATTATAATTATGGAGAGCAACTGTTTTTGTCTGTTATTTCTGTTTTTTGGGAAATGTGCCCATGATGGACCCCCGCCTATGATGGACAACAAGTTGTATTTTCAAATTTACCGCGCATCACAGACTACCGACATCTTGGTTAGGACGATTGACGTTTAAAAACCAGTTGTTTACAAGCGTTAACCCATTAACGCCTACGGGTTCCATATGGGGACACAAAACCTACCATTGTTTATGTGCGTGTCTTAACTGTCTAATTCAATTTTCACGAAGCCGGTTCGGAAGTAATCGTTCTAAATAGTCATCGAATGTGCGTGACAGCGTTCAGTAGCTTGTCATTGTCGCGAGTGAGAAGTTATACTGTTGGTTACTGGAGAGATTTTTTTCAGCAAAGAAAATATGGACATCCCATGTCGGTAAGTTGAATTATGTCAATCTGAATTATTTTATTGTATTTCTGATCGATGGATTCTATAAAAGGACATTATTTGTGCAATATTATAAAGTTATTCTCTTGATATACGATTTTAGTTTTTCATAATTTAGTCGTAAACGTCACCTTCCCCATATGGGACCGGTAGGCGTACTACGGACTATTGTTATTGACTTACATTTTCATACAGGAATGTTAGTTTCAGCGGAATAACTCTTCAAGAAGCATTAGATATCGCTTACGAATCTGATAACGAAGTGACTGACATATACATACAGCCACCGGATTGTCAGGATCTGACAGACGAGGATTCAGGGGATGAAGATGAAGGTGGATTAGTTGAAAATTTGAGTGGTCGTCAACTGTTAGCTCCGGCTGAAGTTGTATTTTCAAATGGTAGGAGAATACAGGACACTTCTGAAGATTTAGACAATGCGCAATTACCCACAGTGGTACCAAATGACGCCACAAAAGATTTAGGACTGACTATAGTCGCTAAATCAGAAAAAAGTGAATTCATTGAGGCCGATCTCGTTCATCCCGATTATCAATTTCCAACGCCGAATTACTCGTCATATCAAAATTTGAGTCCAGTTCAATTATTTGAGTTGTTTTTTACAAAAGAATTACTTCAAGAAATTATACAGGAGACAAGAAGTTATTCACTCCTCAAGAATCTACCGGATTCAAAGTTGTCTATAGAAGAGATGAAAGTTTTCATTGGTATACTAATTGTAAGTGGCTACAATGTATTGCCAACAAAACGAAGCTATTGGGAAAACTCACAGGATATGAAAAACGTTTTGGTTGCAGAATCTATGAGACGCGACCGATTTTTACAAATTTGTCGATGTTTGCATTTTGCTAGTAATGAAAATATTGACTACAATGACAAAATGTATAAATTACGCCCCATAGTAAATCACTTGAAAAAAAAGTTTTTAGAACATTTTATACCCGAACAAAACCTTTCGTATGACGAGTCCATGATAAAATACTACGGGAGGCATGGGTGTAAACAGTTTATTCGCGGAAAACCTATTAGGTTCGGGTATAAAGTTTGGTGTTTGAACACCAATAGTGGATACCTGATAAATTTCGAAATTTATCAAGGAAAAAGTATTATAAAAAGACAAGGTTATGACGCAATATTCGGAAAACCTGCTGCTCCACTTATACACATGATTGAAGATTTAGGAGACAAAAAGGATTTCCGCTATAATTTCTTCATAGATAACCTATTTACTGGCGCTAACCTACTTTGTACCTTGAAAGCTAATGGATATGGAGCAACCGGCACAATTAGAGACGATAGAATTCCAAAAAATGTCCCTGTACCACCAAAAAAGATCATGGCCAAAGAAACTCGAGGCACTTACATTTCTACTCTTGAGAAGAACGACGGCATTCTTTACGTGAGATGGATGGACAATAATGTTGTTACAGTAGCCAGCACGTGCTATGGAGTTGCTCCAGTGAAATCTGTAGATAGATTTTCCAGAAAAGATAGAAGAATGATACCTATACCACGCCCAGATATAATTTCAAAATACAATAAGAACATGGGAGGTACCGATTTGATGGATTCAAATGTATCTTGGTACGGTAAAGTATAATGATCATAAAAATATAATAACAAATACTGTTTCAGTTATAGAATTGGTGTACGATCAAAAAAGTGGTACTGGTCGATATTTACATACCTTATTGACGTATCTATACAAAATGCTTGGATTCTCTACCGCAATAGTGGCCGAAATATCAGTCAGTTGGAATTTAGGAGAAATATTGCCCAGGTAATGTTGTCAATAATTCAGTAATGTTCATTACTTCTTTTACATTGTCTTACAGATTGTTATGATTTTTAGACATATTTAACAAATTATAAGACGATAGCTAAAGGACCAGGTCGAATGCCTAAAGCTGCTGGAAGTAGTAGCCGTGTTGGGGATGATGTTAGATTTGATGGCCTGAACCATTATGTAGCCCAGGTGCCAGAGGGAAAAAGGAGAAGATGTGCAGGGTTCAACTGTACAAGCAAAGGCCGTACAATGTGTTTTAAGTGCGATGTTGGTTTGTGTATAGAATGTTTCATGAAATTTCACACCAAAAATTAGAATGCAATATTTTGTTTATTGTTTTTGTTATACAGTGAAACGCCTACGGGGCCCATATGGTGACAGACTGTTTTTTGTATATTCCAAAATAAACATTTATTTTTTTCTTAACGGTGGTTAATTTCATAGCTTACTTCATCAAAATTTTGAAAAAATAATAATAAATTCAAAAAAATTTTTTTTTCGGCGTTAATGGGTTAATGCGGATAGAAGTCGTTTAGGTGAAAACAAAAAATTAAGTCCAAACTGGTAAGTATTGATATAACAATGTGGCTTGGCATGATTGTAAGTAATTTTTTTATGCTGAGTTAGAATCTGCTTGTGTTACTGCAACTTACAGGAACTGTTCCATGTTGACTATCGGGTACAAATTGAGGTTATGGCAATGAATAAAAGGCATTTTTTAGTGAATTATGTCTTATTGCCTATGAAGGACCCTTGAGCTGTGTCTTATGGTGGACCAGGGGTCCATCATTGGCAATGCATTAGTTACACTATTTAATTTATGTTTTTCTTGGTTTTGCAGATATGGCATTTAAGAAAACGCAGCAATGGGACGAGGATAACATACGACAAACTATGATCAATGTACAAAACCACAATATGGGCTATAAGTTGGCAGCAAGGACGTTTAGCGTTCCCAAAACAACCTTGCGAAGAAGTATGGCTGAACAGGATAGTTCTAAGGGTGATTTGGGAGGTTGAAGAGCAATTCTCTCTAATGTCATCGAATAGGAGATTGAGAGTCATATCATTGATATGGAAACACGTTTTTTTGGACTAACGTCCAAAGATTTGCAACGAATAGTATTTGAAGTAGTCGAAAAAAATAAAATAGAAAATGTTTTTATTCGCGAAATGAAAATGGCAGGTTGAAAATGTGTCAGGAGATTGCTGAAGTGAAATCCACGAATATCTTTGAGGAGCCCAGAAAGTACATCATTAGCTGGAGCCCAGGCTTTTAATAAGCCTAATATCAAAGTTTATTTTAATGCACTAGCTAATATTATGGAGAAACACAAGTTTCTCGCCAAAAATATATACAATATGGATGAGTCAGGTTTGTCTACGGTCCAGAAGAAGTGCCAGAAAATTTACGCAGCGAAAGGTCGCAAGCAAGTTGGTGCGCTTAGTAGTGCCGAGCGTGGGCAACACGTAACTGTAGTGTGCGCCATGAATGCCATAGGCAATTACGTTTCTCCTGTTCTTATTTATCCTCGTCACAAATTGAACGATGAGCTTATGAATGGTGCTTCCGCTGGTAGCATAGCTTTTGCACAAGAAAAATGTTGGATGGCCAGCGGAAGTTTTTATAAATGGTTGAAGCATTTCGTAAGGTACGCTAAAGCTTCTAATGAGAATAAGGTGATTTTACTACTAAATGGCCAAAGTAGCCATAAAAGTCTTGAATCTCTGCAGTTTGCGAAAGAAAATGGTGTAATTGTATTTTGCTTTCCTGCACACTGCTCTCATCACGTTCAACCATTGGACGTTGGATTCTTTCATCCTCTTCATACGTATTTAGATCAAGAAATCCAATTATGGCTGCGTCAAAACCCGGGAAAGGCAGTGACTCAATTTAAAATAGCAAGTCTTCTCAATCAAGCGTATTTGAAAAGTGCAGTACCATCAAATGCAATAAACTCGTTTAAAAAGACTGGCATCTATCCTTTCAATCCCCAAATTTTTGAGGACTGGCAGTTTGCACCAGCTTTAGCAACTAATAAGCAGATTTCTGAGAATCCAGATGTCATCAACGAAAACCAAATGTAATTAGAGGTTCAAGATCAACCAAGTACATCTGGTCATAACCTGTCTTCATCGTCAGTTCTTGACATCTCTGTGAGAGAAATTTCACCTCCTCCCGAAGCTGTAGCTATTGGTACTCATGGAAGAAAAGCTAGAAAACGTCGAAAAACTGGTCATTCGATTTAAAACCAGAAATGCATGAACTTAAAGTAAAAGTTATTGAAAAGGAAATGAAACTAAGGAAACAACAAAGCAGGGCAGTTATTAAACACCAACTTGTCATTTCAAATGACGACAATTTTAATGATGAATCCATCTTAGAAGAATATTTAGAGCAAGAACAAGACGACTCTGACGCTAGCTGCATTTACTGCAATGATCTATACTCTCAATCACGAGCGAGAGAAAAGTGGATTCGTTGTCAGAACTGTCAATCTTGGTGCCACAATGAGTGCCCTGATGTCTATCGTTGCAAATCAATCATTTGTGAATTATGCATTTAATTTTGATTTTTTCTGTATTGTTAAAGCGAAAAAAGATGTTTTTCGTTTATTCAATGCTAATTTGTTTTTGGTACAACGATAATTTTGTTTAATAAACCTCTTAAAATAATTTAATTCGTTTAATTTTTCTGGTGGGGCGACATAGGCACATATGCGCCAATGATGGACCCCTTGGCTTCATATAAAAAACTCTTGCGCTATTAAACAGACAATTATTTGTTAACAAATTCACCTTACACTATGATCAACTTTGTATTAGGTAGAGATTTACATAAAAAGAAGATTAGTAACTACAAAAGCAAAAAAAATATAAAGAAATTTCCTTAGGGTGTCCATCAAAGGCACACTTACCCTATTAAAAAAGTTTATGTTTCATCGGAAACTTCAAAATGGTTTTGTCTGATTCTATGGCAAACTGACTGTATTGATAGTTAAAATGATTTTTAACAGATAACTAATGTTTGTTTTTAAAATAGGTACTGTATGCCAGCATCAGTTATTACTTCATCATTTTCAAATCAAAATATTGCGAAATCGGATCACAGTATCGAGTTTCACCAACAGTAACTTTTTGGTGTAAAATTGAATGATGTTTGAGTTCACATAAAATTTGAGATAGTAAATTCAACCTCAAAATACTTATTTATTTGGATCTACTGTTCTATTTAGACAAAGATCGTATGAAAGGTAAATTATTTGACAGATAAATAAAGGGGATATTTGTAGGTTATCCACGTAAAACAAAAGGATTTAGTATTTGGTCAATACTATATATTAAAGTAAAAATTTTGGCGAGATCGCACCGATTTCTGGGAAGGACAATTTTTTGATTGCAGCATTGTTTTTATAAATATTTCTAAGAAAGTCGACTGTTTGTCGGGAGCCGCATCTCGAGATGTTTCCGGAATAAGAAGGCACTACAAAAACGTTTAATATATTAGAGACTACCTCTACCAGCGGCAAGGGAAGTTTTACAATTTAATCTGATAGTGAATAGAGGTGAATATAAATATTAGTGAAGTACTTAAATGTAAGTGACTTAATACAAATTAGAAATAAATGTATACATAAATTAAGTATGAGTAGTGAAGTGTACTAATGAATTATGTAAGTAGATATACTTTGTATATTCAAGTAAATAAGAAAAAACATAACAGTGGTGTGAGGTGTGGTGTAACTAAAAGCAGATTGGAAAATCGCGAGTTGGAGAGGTCCGGGAAGAAGAGTTAATTGGTAGAAAGACTCAAAATGGCACTGGTAAGTGACGGCTTGGATCCAGAACCATTTTCATTCAAATACGAGGCTTCCACCTTAATCCCGTCAATTTCTGCTAATATGGACGAGAATGGTATTACTATGAAAAACGATATTTCTACTAACATGTACGAAAATATTTCAACTATGGAGAGCGATATTTCGGCTATGAAGAATTATATTGCTGCTAACATGGACGAGAAGATTTCAACTATGAAGAACGATATTATTTCTAATATGAAAAATAATATTTCTGCCATGAAAAATGATATTTCTGCTGAGATGGACGAGAAGATATCTGCTACGAAGAACGATATTTCTACCGATGTTTTATCAATTAAAAATGAGATTTCCGCTGTCGTCGAAAATTAAATTTCGTCTCTAAAATCGGATATCGACTATAAGATGACTACGATAGGAAAATCAAGGAATTAGAGAGAAATATGGCAGAATGAGGAATACAGGATGCGCCACCAGAAAAAAATAGGATCGAGATCGGCAAGCCAAAAACACAACCCAAGACAGATGATATTGGCAGTTTTACCCGAGTCAAGCCTCCAAGGTTGGACGGAAAGACGTCGTGGACCAATTACATGAAACACTTTGAAGCAGCCGCTAGAGTGAATAATTGGTCCGATAGGGAGAAGGAAGTTTTATTGTGCTTCGGAGAGATGCCAAAGATGTACTTCAAACACTACCATTAGAAGAAACGGATGACTTCAAACAGCTGAAAAAGAGGCTGGACATCCGATACGGTCACGAACATCTAGAACATTTTTACCAATCCCAGCTGAAGAACCGGAGACAGAAACGTGATGAACTCCTTCAAGAGTATGAAGTGGATATTGCACGATTCGCTTATCCATCAGCACTAGAGAACATGATGGATTGTCTGGGTATCCATGCTTTTATTGATGGCTTATGTGATTCCGGTATGCAGAGTACGCTACATTCAGCCCATCACAAAACATTGACGCATTGACAGCTGCTTTTCAGTATGAAGCAGCAACGAAGGTTTCGAGATATAACAAAATTAGGACCATCCAAGAAGAATGTAACGTCAACAGATACTAAATATCATCGAAACAATTGTCGTTTCAATTTATTGTGGAATTATCTAGAAACAGTTAGTTTCATTTAAAACAGTGATATAAGTAGATTTCACAAAGTAAGGGTCGAGGCAGAAAATTTCATACATACACACGTAAAAAATAGTATGATGGTACCGTAAAGCGGGGTTACATTGCCCTTTAAGGGTGGACTTTGCCACATATGAGAAAAGAGTTTAATTGGCTTCTATTAATATATGTGACCAAATCAACACTGCTGTATTCAATGTTGCCTATAAGCTTGTAACTGATAGCGCCAGGTCGTCATTTCTTTGTTGATTTACATTCTTTATCTCAACATGAAGAGAGGCAAGAGAATTGGCGCGTTTATTAACACGGAAAATTTGGTGTGTGCAACTGTTATTAGTGCTGATTTTCAGGTATATTTTTGTGTACGCGATGATTATTATCCGTTTGTTGTGCATGATTTGATTCTTAAATTAAACCAGTAGAAACAAGAATGTTTTTTTTTCTTGTCCTAACCTGCAAAAATGTGTTATTTTGGGGAGACTTTGCTCCGGAGCAAAGTATATCCCTTTTTCATTTTGAGGTGACTGCGCGGTAGTAAAGTATACTCTCAATCTGATTATCTTTTTTTTTGTTGTAGTTATGTCTAGAAAATACGTGAGAAAACCGGGAACGCGAAGATACGCTGACTATACGAAAGAACAATTACAATAATGTTGAAACGAAATAAAAAATGGAACCATTTCGCACCGAAAAGCTCAATTAATATAGAAAATCCCTAGACGAACGATCCTTAATAAATTGAAAGGTCTATACACTAGAAAACCAGGCCACCATATTTACTTCCGATGAAGAAGGAAAAAATTCCCAGTGCATTATATCTTTAGGGGAATATGGGTTCCCTGTAAATAGCATGGAACTGCGACATGTTATGAAATTTATTTATGCAAATATTGAAGAGAAGTGGAATCGTTTAAAATAACTTGTCTGGCAAAGATTGGGTATAAATTTTTTTAATTAGAATCCCTGTACTCTCGCAACGTTTCGCCTAAAATGTTAAACGAACAAGAGCCGCTGTGGATGAACAAATGATCAAAAGTTTTTTTGAAAAGTCATACAAAGAGCTGAAAGACGTCCCACCATCAAACATTTGGAATTTTGATGAGACGAATTTGACCGATGACCCGGGGAAAAAAAGAGTAATCGTCAAAAAAGGGTCAAAATATCCAGAACTAATTCGAAATGCATCAAAAACATCAAGTCAATCAGCCATGTTTTCCGGAAGTGCATCTGGAGAGCTACTTCCCCCATATGTAGTTTATCGAGACATGAAGATGTGGAATACTTGGACTGGAAACAGTCCCAAGGGATGCTGGTATAATTCGAGTAGTTCCGGTTGGTTTGATGCGATAATATTTGGTAATTAGCTAGAATGCTAGATGATACCATGCCTTAAAAAATTGGAAGGCAAAAAAGTCATACTGTGTGGCAATCTCTCGTCACATATTACCATGGATGCACTAAAGCTATGCCAGGAAAATCAAATAACATTAATTTGTTTGCCTCCAAACAGCACTCATCTTACACAGCCACTATATGTGGCTTTCTTCAGGTCACTGAAAATTGCATGGAGTGGAAGGATACCAATGAAGGCACTCACAATACAAACATCCAAAAGCAACACTTTCCTCCACTCTTGTCAAAAATGCTGAAAATGATAGAACCAAACATCAAATATAATTCAATTACTGGTTTTCGAAAATGTGGCATAGTTCCCTTAAACGAAGAGAAGTCATAAACCGCATTCCAAGAACTACATGTACGAAAATATTTCAACTATGGAGAGCGATATTTCGGCTATGAAGAATTATATTGCTGCTAACATGGACGAGAAGATTTCAACTATGAAGAACGATATTATTTCTAATATGAAAAATAATATTTCTGCCATGAAAAATGATATTTCTGCTGAGATGGACGAGAAGATATCTGCTACGAAGAACGATATTTCTACCGATGTTTTATCAATTAAAAATGAGATTTCCGCTGTCGTCGAAAATTAAATTTCGTCTCTAAAATCGGATATCGACTATAAGATGACTACGATAGGAAAATCAAGGAATTAGAGAGAAATATGGCAGAATGAGGAATACAGGATGCGCCACCAAAAAAAAAATAGGATCGAGATCGGCAAGCCAAAAACACAACCCAAGACAGATGATATTGGCAGTTTTACCCGAGTCAAGCCTCCAAGGTTGGACGGAAAGACGTCGTGGACCAATTACATGAAACACTTTGAAGCAGCCGCTAGAGTGAATAATTGGTCCGATAGGGAGAAGGAAGTTTTATTGTGCTTCGGAGAGATGCCAAAGATGTACTTCAAACACTACCATTAGAAGAAACGGATGACTTCAAACAGCTGAAAAAGAGGCTGGACATCCGATACGGTCACGAACATCTAGAACATTTTTACCAATCCCAGCTGAAGAACCGGAGACAGAAACGTGATGAACTCCTTCAAGAGTATGAAGTGGATATTGCACGATTCGCTTATCCATCAGCACTAGAGAACATGATGGATTGTCTGGGTATCCATGCTTTTATTGATGGCTTATGTGATTCCGGTATGCAGAGTACGCTACATTCAGCCCATCACAAAACATTGACGCATTGACAGCTGCTTTTCAGTATGAAGCAGCAACGAAGGTTTCGAGATATAACAAAATTAGGACCATCCAAGAAGAATGTAACGTCAACAGATACTAAATATCATCGAAACAATTGTCGTTTCAATTTATTGTGGAATTATCTAGAAACAGTTAGTTTCATTTAAAACAGTGATATAAGTAGATTTCACAAAGTAAGGGTCGAGGCAGAAAATTTCATACATACACACGTAAAAAATAGTATGATGGTACCGTAAAGCGGGGTTACATTGCCCTTTAAGGGTGGACTTTGCCACATATGAGAAAAGAGTTTAATTGGCTTCTATTAATATATGTGACCAAATCAACACTGCTGTATTCAATGTTGCCTATAAGCTTGTAACTGATAGCGCCAGGTCGTCATTTCTTTGTTGATTTACATTCTTTATCTCAACATGAAGAGAGGCAAGAGAATTGGCGCGTTTATTAACACGGAAAATTTGGTGTGTGCAACTGTTATTAGTGCTGATTTTCAGGTATATTTTTGTGTACGCGATGATTATTATCCGTTTGTTGTGCATGATTTGATTCTTAAATTAAACCAGTAGAAACAAGAATGTTTTTTTTTCTTGTCCTAACCTGCAAAAATGTGTTATTTTGGGGAGACTTTGCTCCGGAGCAAAGTATATCCCTTTTTCATTTTGAGGTGACTGCGCGGTAGTAAAGTATACTCTCAATCTGATTATCTTTTTTTTTGTTGTAGTTATGTCTAGAAAATACGTGAGAAAACCGGGAACGCGAAGATACGCTGACTATACGAAAGAACAATTACAATAATGTTGAAACGAAATAAAAAATGGAACCATTTCGCACCGAAAAGCTCAATTAATATAGAAAATCCCTAGACGAACGATCCTTAATAAATTGAAAGGTCGATACACTAGAAAACCAGGCCACCATATTTACTTCCGATGAAGAAGGAAAAAATTCCCAGTGCATTATATCTTTAGGGGAATATGGGTTCCCTGTAAATAGCATGGAACTGCGACATGTTATGAAATTTATTTATGCAAATATTGAAGAGAAGTGGAATCGTTTAAAATAACTTGTCTGGCAAAGATTGGGTATAAATTTTTTTAATTAGAATCCCTGTACTCTCGCAACGTTTCGCCCAAAATGTTAAACGAACAAGAGCCGCTGTGGATGAACAAATGATCAAAAGTTTTTTTGAAAAGTCATACAAAGAGCTGAAAGACGTCCCACCATCAAACATTTGGAATTTTGATGAGACGAATTTGACCGATGACCCGGGGAAAAAAAGAGTAATCGTCAAAAAAGGGTCAAAATATCCAGAACTAATTCGAAATGCATCAAAAACATCAAGTCAATCAGCCATGTTTTCCGGAAGTGCATCTGGAGAGCTACTTCCCCCATATGTAGTTTATCGAGACATGAAGATGTGGAATACTTGGACTGGAAACAGTCCCAAGGGATGCTGGTATAATTCGAGTAGTTCCGGTTGGTTTGATGCGATAATATTTGGTAATTAGCTAGAATGCTAGATGATACCATGCCTTAAAAAATTGGAAGGCAAAAAAGTCATACTGTGTGGCAATCTCTCGTCACATATTACCATGGATGCACTAAAGCTATGCCAGGAAAATCAAATAACATTAATTTGTTTGCCTCCAAACAGCACTCATCTTACACAGCCACTATATGTGGCTTTCTTCAGGTCACTGAAAATTGCATGGAGTGGAAGGATACCAATGAAGGCACTCACAATACAAACATCCAAAAGCAACACTTTCCTCCACTCTTGTCAAAAATGCTGAAAATGATAGAACCAAACATCAAATATAATTCAATTACTGGTTTTCGAAAATGTGGCATAGTTCCCTTAAACGAAGAGAAGTCATAAACCGCATTCCAAGAACTACTTGCAGCGTAGATGATGTTCAAAGCTCGTTTCTACAAAAACTTATAAGTCAACGAAGAGAATTAATGAATATCGTTGAATCCCGTCGGAAGGAACCCTTCCTCCTGGAAAAAGTGTATTGTCAGTACATGTAAAAACTCTAAAATTATTATTCAGGTTGATAATGAATATTAATAATAATATTAATATTTCAAAAATTTCTGATATAAACAAACGTATATTGTTAATCATAGGATTATGCGTATATATTAACTACAGTTGCGGCCAATAAATAATGGGACAACCCTAATTCTACTTGCTTTAATATGTCTTATGAATATGTTATATTGCAACATTGAATATGTGACATCTGTCAGACAGTTCCAAATTCGAAAGTAATTATGTCGAATATAGATTCAGTGACGAAAGATAAAATAATCGCAGAAATAGACGATTGGTGGTCAATGAGGCAAACTGCGGCATTTTACAATGTAAGCAAAAACTCAGTTTCTTGTATATTATGAAGATGACGATATAATGGAAGAATTAATAGTACACCAGGCTCAGGACCTCCGAGAAAGTCAACTGCTGCACAGGATGCTACTTTGATTAATCATTTAAGAGCAAATCCATTTGAAACAGTAGTTCAAGCTGTTCCAGCAACATATTTTCCGGCATTCTATCGTACGGGCCGTCGCAGAGTAGCACAGTCTGAATTGAAATGTCACGCAGCAGCAAGCACACTATTATTAAACAATAGTCACAAAGAAGCAAGAATGGGCTTAGCTCTAGAGGATATTCCTAATGACGAACAATTTTGGAATCCTGTTATTTTTAAGGATGAAAAGGTTCTCCGATCGTCAAATAGTGGCAATATGCGTATCTATCACCCACCGAATACACGGTTTGACGAGCATTAAATCAGTTTTAAAAATAAAAGTGTTCTTTTTCTGTAAATAAGTGGACGTGGATATCTACGCAGGGACCTGCAGTTCTATGGCATATTGGCGAAAAATTTAATAGTGAAGCATAATATCAGAATTTTAGAAAATGTTATGCTTACTTCTGTTGAGATTCATTTCACTAACAAGTATTTTATCTTCCAACAAGAAAACTATGCAGTAATGACCGAATAGTTTCGGGCACGTAATATTAATATTCTTAACTGGTGTAGTAGAAGCCCAGACTTGAATCCAGTAGAAAATGTTTGGGCAATGTTAGTAAGAGAAGTTCGAAAGGCAAATGTAAGACCAAGAAACGTTGAAGGAATGTTGGAAGTAATAAATAATGCATGGGAGGTAATAACTGAAGAATATTCCTCCACATTATATGGATCGATGACCAGTAAATTGAGAGAAGTCATAGAGCGTAATGGCGGGATTACTAATTATTAATTGTGGTTTTTTATTGAAAATTAAAAATTATTCAGTAACCTCTGATATTTAACAATGAAAAACAATATTATTCACACTTTTTTGTTATTATCATTTAAATATACGACAAAACTATATAAGTTGAGGCAAATTTATAAAATAATATATAATATTTATTGGTTTTGAATAATTTATAACATATATCACTCTTTATACATACTCCATAACAATCCCGTATTATTTTTTCTTATCGTACAGAAATATAGTCGACATGAAATATCCATTTTTTAATGAGGACACTTATTACAGTAATTTTCTCCTAATTTATTTTCAATAAATATTATTTGTGTAATGTTTGTTGATTTTATCTATTTGTACACATGTATTTCAACATGCTTATTTACAAAACCGTATGAAAAAGATGCCTGAACTGCAAGCATGCGCTCTGAAAAAAATTGAGATGAAAAGGTCTATCGTACTTTCCATCACGACAAGAGAAAGCGCTGCCGCTATGTTGGAAGAGCAGGAGTTTAAAAGTTTCGTACTGTTCTGTACAATAATGGCTGGGGATGCAATATTATATCAACAAACAAATCCATCATTGAAACAAAGTATTGATGGTGCAGTACTTGTTGACAAATCAGTTGAAGCGTACAATTGTGAACGATTAAAATGTTTTTGCAGTATTACGGGCGTTCTCAGAAAGACAAAATAAGTCTGCTATTGAGGGTTTGCTGTTAATAAAATTTATTTATCCAAATAAAAATAGGTAAATAATTATTATCTAAATAGAATTAGATGAATAACTATTTCCTAATTCAACATAATTTATTGTTAGCACATGTAGAAACTCTAAAATTAATATTAAGTTTGATAATGAATATTATCAATAATATTAAAATTTCAAACTTTTCTGATATGCACATATTATATTTTAAGTCATAGGATAACGCGTATTTATTACTACCTATATTGCATGTAAGGATGAGAAAAAATTATGAAATAATGTATATTATGTATTGGTTTTAAATAATTTATTACATGTATCACTTTTCATACACGTTCCCCAACAACATCGTTTTATATTCGTAGGGATAATATAGTCGACTGGGAGATTTTTTTTGACACTTATTATTTTAATTTCCTCTCAATTTATTCTTAATATTTATTTGTTTAATGTTCTTGATTTTAACTATTTGTAAACAGGTATTTCAACATTCTTCATATTTACAAAACAGTACGATATTTAAGTCGAGAAGCGCAGAGGTTCTGCCCTTTATTTAACGAAAATGTCGTTATTGTTGAGTTCTCTCATCCTACCGTATCGAAGTGCATTCATATGAATGGTAAGTAGTTCAGTTTAAAATGTATAATATTCCTTCGCTTATTCTTCCTTTCATTGTACTTAATAGTTTCAAATTAATTTTCTCTAAAACATTTAGTACCAGAGATATATTATATCGATGCCGTTTTTTTATATATATTTCGTTCTGAATTCTTTATATTTTTCTATAACAATGGAATTTCACGTTGAAGAAATGTTAAATTAGAATTGAATGAATTAGTAACTTTTCTTATGATTCTTATTGTGCTTTTATTTCTAAAATCTCTATTAAAATATAGTAAGATACAGGAAACATGAACCACGTTGTTCTGGTTCTTCATAGTGACTAGTAACTTTTTTTATGATTCTTATTGTGCTTCTATTTCCAAAATCGATAATAACATATTGCAAGATACAGGAAACATGAACCACGTTGTTCTGGTTCTTTATATTTTTATAACAATGGAATTCAACGTTGAAAATCCATTAAAATGAAATTAAATGAAAAAGTAACCTTTCTTATAATTCTTGTAGTGCTTTTTATTCAAATAAAAAATTATCTTAAAATATTGTAAAATACAGGATATATGAACCATGTTGTACCTACTGTAATTTCCATCTTCTTCTACTGAATTCAAGAACTATATCTGATTCAAGTGTCTTCTCTAGCACTTTTTTGGGGAACCACGGCTTGAACTCTTCCGGCTTGGACCAAGGGCTCTACTCAAAGCCGACTTGATGCGGCTGATTGGTTCTTGATTCCTTTGTAAGTCAAGAGATTCATCGTTGGAAAGAAAAAAATGTGAGGAAATTACTAACGTCCATAATCGTATAACGTTATCGATTATTTCCAACTACAGTTCATGTATTAATTAACTTCACAGTTTTGTACCATATGTAATTTAATATCTTCTTTCGTAAAATTCATAAATCATGTACAAATTTCAATTATCTTCCAGTCTCCAATTTTTTTTTAATAATAAATCTAGTTGTAAATATTTAATAACATTTTGAAATTTCAATTTTCTATCAATATCTAATTTTTATTTCATAAATCTACTTGTAAATATTAAATAACGTTGTTAATTTTTTATAACCTTCCAACTCCTTGTTCTGTTGACTGGGATTAGTCGATGTGAGGTAACTTATAGACTAGTAGGACACACGGTGGCGCCCACTTGTCTTTCCATCTCGTGACGTAAAAATAAGTAGGATTACCCGAGAACCGGTAAGACCTACTCCTTGAGTCTCTATTAGCATAAAATCCACGCCTGAGTAGCTCTTCGGCGGAATAGCCGTTGCAAGTTGACAATTTTTGTTGGATAGAGAGTATTGATGTTCCATTGTTTTGTTATTGTATTAATTATTGGACAAATTCGGTAATGTAATTGTTCATTAAACTTCGGACGCCACACTGTGACGCTTCCCTACTTATTTTATGTTATTATAGATTCACCAGCTCTTTAAACCTCGAATAATAAATATTCAATGAACTGTACGACATGGTTAAGGCAATATTCTGTATAAGAATTCCACGGTAAATATAACTAACATAATATAATGTAAGCCAACTTTCATGTTAAAAAAAATAGTACTTCTCATATGAAATTTCGAACGATTGGAATTCTAAATTAGAAAAGCGAGAAGAGTAGTTATTCAAACAAATAAAAAGAGTCGACCCATGTCTACTCTTGGAATTCTTGAAGTTTGTGAAGGTGGTGACTGGAACGAGGGAAATATCCACAATTCAATTCATGCCAACGCACACATTAATAGCGCCTTTCTGAATATTTTACTGTAAGAGAAAATTCAAGACGCTCAATCCGGGAATTTTCATTTGTTTCAACATAAATTTTGCAAAAATTATATAATTTTTTTGGTTACAATAATGAAACTTTGTACGGATGTACTTGTTTTTAGTATAATTAACTTCACCGTTTGTTTATTTTTCGATATTGATACCCTAATTAGAGTCACTGCGTCACAAAAATGAAATGTGAGAGAACAAGTAACTTTATTTAATTCATTTGCGAAATATAATAATGGTATATAGAATATTGTTTATCTAGTAGTAAAGGCAAAACCCTGACGTAGAAGAGGAATAGACTCATTTATTTACATTGAATACTGAAGCCAACATTGCAAAAGTAATATCGAGATGAGCGACTATACTACACCGCTCACTAGGCGCTATTGTCAAAATCTGCTTTATTTCAGAGACCTGCTCGAAAAATATATGTAAGTGTTGTATTTGCGAGAAATTGAATCATTTGAATTACAGTATTTCTTTTCACTGATTGAGTTGGCATTTGCATTTGACCTTCATTTTTGAATAACCAGTGGCATCGATATAGGTGCATAGCGAAGGTGATAATTATGCATTTTAACAATATGAAATACCCAATTCAAACAATTATTTTTGTTCTACTGGCCAGTAGAGCCATTTTTCTATTTATAACTATAATGTATGAGTACCTAAGTGAAAATCAAATATAATTTAATCTACCCTCTTTTATATAATTAGTGCACCTAGTGGATTCTCAACAACATATATTGCAGGTTTTCCATAAATGATGAGCAAAGAAACATTTGCTTCTCATTGATTGATGTTGAGAGAGATGATGTAGTTCCATTGCTTATCTCATTTTGCTCCAAGTGATATCCTTGTTGAAACAAGTGGAGTAAATCATATTAAATCTAGTGCAAATCCACTTCTTTCACATCGAGCATTCGTTTAAGTATCCTCCAGGTATACAGCCCTCTCAAAGATTTCTAATACTTACTATTTGCTTAAAAAGTGCATATTAGGATTGTCAGATCAAATTATCAATTCAAAGCAAATATTAATCTACTTACAGTTCGAGCTCAACTGAAAAAAAAGTGAACAGCAGAAGGAAGAATTGATGAAAGTACTAGACTCGTGCAAAGGTATGGTATACATGAGCATACGATCTTTGAATTTTTGACGAAACATTGATTATTATGGTAATATATTATTTATATCCCCATCATTGTAATTTTCCAGCAAATCAGATAAGAATGCATTGCAAATGTTACGAAAGGATCCTTCTTGATCGGCCATACTGACTGCTCCGGAAAGTGAAGTAGAAAGAAATTCTTCGTACCTAATATCACAGTTCCATCATGTAGTAGGTACCACAAAATCATTAAATCTCGAGAAAGTTATAGAAAGTGATTATTTTTTATAAAGTAGCATTTAATATGAGAATGTCATGAGTGATATGGAAAGTTCTGCTCTTTTCACACCGAAAAATAGAAGTACAAATTTGAAAATAATCTGGGCTTGGGTTGGAAGAGATAAAAATAAAATTCGTTCATTACAACATTACATCTGAAGGCTCCAAAGTAAAATTATAGATCTGAAGTCCCTCCTAATTCCTTGCTGGAGTACTTCGAGGGAAAGGCTTTTTTCTCTTATGGTTCATAATCAACCAGCATGGTAAGATTTTTTTGAAGATGAAGGATGTTACTGAATTAATTTTATCCACAAAACAATCAGTCCTAATGAAAAATTTGTGCAAGTTCTAAAGAATTGTGTCTCTCTTATTATAAAAGAGCAATTTTACCATTAACTTCATACATGGCATTATGTCTAAAAGTGTGAGTGAATTTAATTTGAAGTTTATAGGTAGAAAATGAAGATTTAAACTACATATTAGTGTTTTAAATGAGACTCACAGTTTCTAGTTAATACCACAATATAATAAAAATTGTTGAAAATTCTCAAAAATTGACAATTGTTTCGATAAATCAATATCATCGTCAGAATGACAAAAGTTACATTTCATTTGATGCCTACCTGATGTTTCGTAGTTATTTTTGGCTAGACCAAGAAGTGACATAACTGGTGATTGACTTAATATATGTTAACAGGAAAAAGAAGAAGATGTGATATTACAAACATTAAAGCTTAGATAATATTAGCCCTATGGTGATATCCTGGACATCATTTTTCGAATTAAGATCAGTATAACTGTACAATGATATAGAAAACCAGGAAAACTATATCTGCTGATCTTCACAATTATCACTTAAGGAGACAGTTTATTAGTGGAGAACTCCCTAGATTTAACTGTTGACTGACAACTTCATATTGTGGGTTTTTTAAATGTCTTCTTATTTCCAATTCTTCAAGGAAATCCAGTTCTTGTTTCTTTTCACAAATATGCAGCACTTCTAGTTTTGTGTTAGGTGTCAATGAACGATTGGTGTCAAGTAGATGTTTTGCGTAGTGGGATTTATCCGGTTGTTTTAATCTGTATGCTCGTAAGTGTTCACTGTATCGGATTTCAAAATTCCTAATGGTCTAACCCAAATAGACAGCATTACATTCTGGACATTTGAGTTTATATATACCTGACTTCTTTGATGGTAGTATTTTTGTTTTTACATTTAACAATTTTGTACTAACGTTACTTTCTGTTTCAAAAGAAATTGTTGTATTCGTTGCTGAAGATATTATCTTTGAAATATTATTAGAAATATTTCCTGCATATGTGATGGTTTTATAGGTTTTTATTTCATCAGTTTGTTCAGGAAATATTAGTTGTAATGCCACTTTTTATTAATTAGCTTATTTATCATATCTAATGGATAACCGTTGGATGTTGCTATTTTCTAATTATATTAATCTCTCTATCAAAATTACATTTGTTCATAGGAACTGAAAAAGCTCTTTGTATCATTGAATAATATGCCGCTAGTTTATGGGACATGGGGTGATAGGAATTAAATGGAATTGTCACATCAGTCTGTGTTGGTTTTCGGTAAATTGAATAATCAAGTACATTAGTAACTCTTTGAATTTTTAAATCAAGAAAATTGATTGAGCTATTTTCTTCAATTTCTAATGTGAATTTAATTTTTGGGTGTAAATAATTGATGTGGTTGAAAAATACATCTAGTTGTCGTTCATTACCCATAAAACAAGCTAATATGCCATCTACATATCTATACCAAAATAAACCATTTTTCGGAATATCACTTTCAAAGATCTTTCTCTCTAAATTGTCCATCAAAATGTTTGCCAAAATAGGTGATATAGGGCTTCCCTTTGGTAAACCTTCATTTTGAATATACATCTTATTGTCGAAAGTGAAATAATTTTGATTAATGCATACATCAAATAAGTTAAGTATATCTGATATTATTCCTGGATTATTATTTTTATCTTCTAGTAATTTTCTTACAAGTATTAGACATTTTTTAGGAGAAATTTTAGTGAACATATTAGTCACATCGAACGAAATAAGTTTATAGTTATCTTGCAAGTTGATTGCTTTTAACTTTTTTATTAGTTCTATTGAATTTCTAATTGAGTACTGAGATACATATCCGTAACTATTAAGTATATTGTTGAGCCTCTTTGCCAATATATTATTAGGAGCATTAACATAAGAAACTACAGATCTAATTGGTTTCGTTATTTTATGTAATTTAACGGTTCCATATAATTGTGGACAATGAGGATTCTTATGTATGATAGACCTTTTTTCGTAATCACTTAAAAGATAATTTGAATTATTAACAATATCCCTTTCATTATTTAGAAAAGAAAAAAAGTTTTGTGTCTGAAATTTCTCCAAAAGTGAGAAAAATGTCGTACTTAAAGTACTATAGCACCTGTTGTACTGGCTATGGTGAGCTGAAAATCAATGGAGTTCATCTGTGAGATGTTCTGACTAGTATTCAATCATAAATTTGAACACTTTTTGCACTCTGCAGGCTGTATCGTGCTAACAAACTGAAATTTCTCCAAAAATTACAAAAATGTCGTAATTCAAGTACCATAGCATCCGTTTCACTGGCTATTGTGAGCTGAAAACCGACGGGGTTTATCTGTGAGATGTCCTGAACAATACTCAATCATAAAATTGGTGATTCGTTGCACTCCGGAGGCTGTATTGTGCTAACAAGACACGTAACGAAAAGTGGCCGACGACAAAGACGGAGAACAAAGAATAGCGATTTGACAACAGGGTTCACAAAAGTAACTTGTTTTTTGTTGGTTGTGGTGAATACGAGAACAAATGATACACTTGCGTTGAAGACGTCGTCTTTCATCTATGCTGATTAGTGCAACTAAACGGTGTGACGTAGGTATGTAACCGGGTTGTTCATTTTTCCGATCCCTAAGTACAGTTTGTTGCCTATTATTTGAATTTGCAACATTTTCTTCCGCTTCCTAGTTATGGTTTAAGATCTGATAAGCCAAATTCATTGTAAAAGTGGCATCAGATATTTTAGGAACGTTCTTGAAATATTTCCACGCTAAATATGCGTTAGTTTCTATAATTCCAAGAAATGAAACGTGTAATCTGTGCCTCCAATTATGTGTGAGCCAACCCGGCTTGTCGCAAATGATTGTGAATATCAATAGACGGAGAACCTTCATCATACTATTCCACAAGTTATATTCGCGGTACCTCAAATGTATATTTTTCACCCTTTTGATCCACTCTCCGTTTTACACATGGTGAGCCTTCAAGAGTAGTTCCACATGTTCCAACAAATGTGAGTGTTTTAGTATCACGCCAAGCAACCGCAACTATTTCAATGTCATCGATTCTTGTTTTATATGTCACAGTAGCACTGCGTTGTTGAGGACAATTTTTATTCAAGTATTTGATTGGGTAATTTCTAGTTACAACCTTTACCATTCCTAGAAAGTACAAGCCTCGACGGGATAATTCCACAGCTGTTTTAACAGAACCAAACCAGGCATCACCGAGTACAATACATCCAGATCCGTGATAATTTTCAGTCAACCGCAATGTTGTTGCTGTTCCAGCACACAACTCCCTTTGCCAGTTTTTCCCAGCCATAGCATTGTTTACTTCATTTATTTCTAGTCTTATCATTATATTAGTTTGAACATCGACTAGTGTTTTGCATTCACATCCAACACTTTTGGGTTTACGGGCGATTTTGATAACAGCTGGTGAGCCCTCTGGATGGTGATTACCTCTTCCATACCAAGCGAAAATGGATTCGACAATACAGACTTTATAACCAGGAGAAAACATGTCATTCCATTTGGTTTGTAACATAATGACGGAAGATCTTATGCATTTCCATTTATCAATATCCGCAGTGTCTTCAGTAACGAAAAAAAGGCTTGTAGTATACGCTCAAATATATGGTAACCCATCCCGAATCGGACTTCAAACGCTGGTGGAGAGAATAAGCTATTGTTCTCTTTGGTAGACCAGTAATCACGTCTATTTGGTAATACAAATGTGCTCAAGGCAGATATAAGTCCGATAACTTTGAAAAATTCTGTTTTAGAGCATGTCTTTGTATCTTCTCGCATGAGGTCAGAATTGGTCGCTCCTAGGAAAGAGTCAATATTTTCCCCAGGGAACATCGTTAGCCAAAATTCTAATTCATTCATTGCAGCCACATCACCTACATTTAGTTTTGGCTTGAAATTTATATCTCTATAATGATCAATTCTTAGTTCCTCGAGTTCCCATATGGTTTCATGTGCAATATTAATACTAGTTTTTTCATCTCTCGATAAAACATTACGTTGTATATTATAGACATCTTCATAATCACTTTCGCTTTCATAAGAAGTATTTGATGACTCACTTATAAAGGTTTCCTCGGTATTTCTAGAAGTAGATGGCTGCTGTATACTTTCTGCAGCGATAGAATCGGGCTGGATATTTTTTCGACAACGAGTACTACATGCTGCAAAAATTCGTGAAGTATAGTCGTAACAAATTTTCAGATTCATCAGTATAGTAGGTATTACTTTCATGAAATCCTACTTCGATATTCATTTTTCTTTTATCAACATCCCATAAAACGCAGGCGGTGTTTCCTAATAATTTTTGAATAACTCCATAACAATTTGCATTTTTATAATTGCTACCGAAAATTGATTTACTCCAAGTATTTTCTGCATAGGAATCAAATAATGTGGCTTTCGCAGCCATGTGGTCGCCTATTTTAAAACTTATCTTCACGCACGTCTATGCATTCAGGAGACAACAAGTTCTAACCTTCACTCGCTAATAACTTCGTTGTTACTAAACCGATTTAGATAAAAATTTCATAATAGATAGGCAACTTTTCTAGCATTACTCGTTATATTCGAAATAGCGTAAGAAATTTTACGTCCTACCGGCAGGACGCACTGGACGATCTATCATTAAGTTGAGGATCTATTATCTAGTTGAGAATCTCCTCAAAAATTATCAAAGTAGTACACGCCACTAGAAATTTTATGATTCCATTTACACAGGAAAATGGATTTATTGTTGTCATTTTTTAGCACTTTGTTAGAGAATTTAATAATGGCAAAAACATCTAAGAAAATAAGCATTAATAAACTTGATAAATTTGCGGGCTTCTAGACACAGTTTGTAATAAAAAATGTGAAATTGTCAAATAATTGATATCATCATATCATGGTTCTCAAAATTAATAATATGAATAGGTGTTTCAATTATATATATAAAATATTCCAGCATGTAAAGTACAAATTAAGATCTTTATCTGTTTTTTCCTTATCTAATTTGTAATAATGCATTTCATGGCAAATACAACTTTATACGTGTAAAATTCTATCAGTTACTGATGAAAGATAAATGATATTAGTAAAAAAGAAGTATAATAATTTTAGTTATCAATAAAGTACGTACAGTTAATCATCATGTCTTTGCAAAGTTTCGAAAACCTGTTATCGAATACCCTCGGTACCAACAAAAAAATTGTTAGTAGTGATATTACAAATTTGGTTTCTCCCGGGGAAAACTTTGGGGGTGAATTGCTCAAACTTACAATATCCGTTGAAAATCAAACTACTAAGGAGATCGAAGTATTACATGCCGTTGCTAAGAAAATTCCAGAATTGGAAATTTTTCAGAAAATGTTCAACATTCAAATCACTTTTAGAAGTGAAATTATATTCTACGAAAAACTCATACCTATTTTTCGCCAATTTCAACAACAACATAAAATAAGGAACGTTTTAAATTGTTTTGCAGAAATATATGGAAGTCGTTTGAATTTGAATGGGACTGACGTTGTCGATAGAGACGCTGTAGTAATATTGGAAAATTTGACAGTTTCAGGTAATGTTTTTTAATACATATCAACTAGGTATAGATGAAAAAATTGAAGACCGATCAGAAAATATACACTAACTGGACAATTTTTCGCCCAGAAATTAACGTTTTGCCGATCAAAACCGTCAGGGGCCGGCGAAATCTTTTTCCGGTCCCAGTTAGTTCATTTTTCCAATCACTGTTTGATAATATTTCATTCATTTTTAATTAGTTCTTTATATCAAACTTGTTTCGTGAATTCGCAAATTTGAAAGTAAGTATTCAGATTTTGAAATGTTCGATATGGAAAATGAAATTCCAGAAGAAATTTTCGGAGCAGCAAAAGAAGTGACTAGATATTATTGCCAGAAAAATTGTAGCGTAATATTTTACTTTTGAAATCACATCTGAAGTAACATTTCAAGTTGAATTAGCATATTTAAACAAGTCTGACTAGGAAGTTTCACATTTGTTTCCGTATGCCGTTCCTAATAATCGAGTTGTACTATTAGCTATAACAAGTCTCTAAGTCCGCCTAACCGTCTATGAATTATTCAGTATGCTGTTTCAGTATATCGACTTAAAATGAATTCATAACAACCTACACCCAAGTTACTTAAAATTTTTTGCATATAGTTGACATGAATTATTATTACTATCATAAAATATAGTAACTCCAGTTCGCGTCGCAACTTTTTTCGACTTAACAATTTATGGCATTGTATGCTGATTAACGGTTAAAATATAAATTCAGATTTACAAAAATAAAACATAGTTACTCCATTTGCTCTGTGATAACAAAGCAATCCGATCGTAAGCGTAGTTATAAGTTAACTCCTTCAAGCCGTGGTGGGAGTATTCCGCCAGCAAGTGAAGTTCGTATAGGATAAGTCGACCTGAGAAAATGATTGTTCGTTAAGTTTTATTTTTCCGTTATTTTTACGTACAAAATGAAAAACCGAATTAAAAATGTTATGGGTATAGCTGTAGAAATAAGGTACGCAACAATTATTAAATATTATTTGTAATTATTTTGGTAGCACAAAGCAATATACAGGGTGTCCCAGGACTAATGGGAAAAAAGTCAGGAGAGTATAATATGAGCCAAAATAATGTTAGTACTTCATATACATTTTTTCTATGCAGGCCCTCGTTTTTGAGTTATAGGCCTCCAAATTTTTAATTTTGAATTGGGTTTTTATTTTTATTTTTTATACTAGTTATTTGATCTTTATAAAATTTATGGCAAAACTATAATGTACGTGTATGTTTATTTTGGAGAGGTAAACAGATTTACAGTAATGCCTTGAAGCCAGGGGTGGACTACTCGCAAGGGTTAGTGATCTAAAAATTTTGCAGGGATAGCACACCCTATAGGAATCTATCGAAATTGACTTCCCCACACATTAAGGTAACGAAAAGGTACTGCTGTTGGAATTCGATAAAATAAACCGTTTGGCTAATATTTACAGTTTTATTAATGCACTACGGACCAATTTACCTAACTAACTTATTAATACGATGTCCAAGATTTACCTACAGTACTACAAACAAATAATTTACAATAGCAGAAGATAAAAAACTTTAACAACATATTAATTCGGAAGTTGGTAAAAACTTTTCAAAAGTGTTTTTACCGTTTATCAAGTAACCATAGGATTAGTTGTCAAACTTTGTGTAGAATAGTTCGTAGTCAGTACTTGTCAATAATTCAAAGTCCTTAATTTAACCGTTACAATGGCCGAATTCACTTTTATTGAGTACGCAGATATGCATTCAATGTATGAACTGGCTTCTCGAAATTGTTCAGAAGCCAGAAGGCTTTATGCAGAACATTTTGCAAACAGAGCATTGCCAGACAGACGAATGTTTGATCGTATGGATCCCAGGTTACGAGAAACAAGTATGAATAAGTAAATGTAATTTTCCATGTATACAAAACAAAATTTCAAATTTTTGGAAGTTTTTTGCCAAAAATGGTTGATAAGGTCCAGTACGAAACGTACGTACTGTGGCAGTTGAACAAGACTTGGTTAATGCAGTTGATAATGAACGAGTTTACGAAAATTATAAAAAAAAACATAACGTCTCGAAATCCGTTGTTCATCGCGTCCTAAAAAAACAGCAGTTTTCTCATGAAAAAAGTACACAATATGACAGTGGCTGATTATCCTGCACGAATTGAGTATAGTCAGTGGTTTTTGCGACAACAACAAGCGAACAATACATTTATTAGTAACATTCTCTTAACGGACGAATACAGTTTCACCAGAGATGCAGTCATTAATTCTCGTAATATGCATTTATGAGATGATGTAGATCCATATGGCATTATCCAAAATAGGAACCAACATTCATGGTTAATGTTTGGGCAGGAATAGTTGGCAATCATTTGATAGGGCCATACGTCATTGTGCAAGTGCAAAGAAACAACCTTCGTAGACTTAGAATGTGCGTGGAAGTGGGAGGAGCTCATATTGAACATTTATTAGAATAACGTTAGTTTTTTTTGTTATTTAGGAATTAGTTTTAGTCTAATGTTTTATAACTTGTGTTTTTTGAGGTTTTCCTAATAGTTTCATAATATTGTGTTCGTAATTTTGATTAAAAGCAACTAATTACGTTATTTGCGTACCTATTTAATTCCCATTAAATAAGTTCTTAATTTTTTTATCATCTGCTATCATCATATTATTCTCTTGTAGTACTGTAGGTAAATCATGGACATCGTATTAATAAGTTGGTTAGGTAAATTGGTACGTAGTGCATTAATAAAACTGTAAATATTAGCCAAACGGCTTATTTGATCGAATTCCAACAAGTGTACCTTTTCGTTATCTTAATGTTTGTTGAAGTCAATTTCGATAATTTCATATAGGGTGTGTCATACCTGCAAAATTTTTGGCTCACTAACCTTTGCGAGTAGTCCGTCCCTGGCTTCAAGGCATTACTGTAAATCTGTTAACCTTTCCAAAATAAACATACACGTACATGATAGCTTTGCCGTAAATTTTATAAAGATCAAATAACTACTACAAAAAATTAAAGTAAAAACCAAATTCAAAATTAAAACTTTGGAGGCCTATAACTCGAAAACGAGGGCCTGCATAGGAGAAGTTTATATAAAGTTCGAACATTATTTTGGCTCAGATTATACGCTCCTGACTTTTTTCCCATTAGTCCCGGGACACCCTGTATATTAATGATATTTTCTTTGTAGCAATTTGAATAATAAATTGAGTGAATGGAACGACGAGTACTGATTGTGTATTTATTATTAAAATTCAGCTAAGCGCTTTCGGCCATTCTCAAAGCTGTCGTCATAAAAAATTCTACAATAGGTGTCAAAAAAACATCCAATGAATACAGAATGATGAAATGTATGATGTTACATCATTATTAGAATAAAATGATTAAAAACATTAAAAATACCCTTTCAATAGGGTGTACAATTATATTTCACATAATGAAACGTCCTATTTAAATATTCTTTTAAATAGGACGTTTCATTATGTGAAATATAAGTGTACACCCTCTTGAAAGGGTATTTTCAATCATTTTATTCTAATCATGATGTAACATCATACATTTCTTCATTCTGCATTCATTGGATGCTTTTTTTTGACACCTGTTGTAGGATTTTTTATGACGACAGTTTTGAGAATGGCCTAATGGTCGAAAGCGCTTAGCTGAATTTTGATAATAAATACATACTGAGTACTCGTCGTTTCATTCCCTAAATTTATATCTAGTGTGTACACCATACCCAGACGTTCTATTTAAATAATAATTCTGACGAATCGGTCCTGCAAGAACCGCCCTCAGATTATTCTGAACAGAACCCGGATTTTGATCCTAAAAACCCGGAACCTTCAGCAAAAAAACCCTTAACCATTCGAAGAAAAAGAAGAAGAGATTTTACCAAGTCCTGAAATATGGGAAACTCACGGACTACGAGATACACCAATGTATATGGAGCGTGCTCTTTCAAATTAAAAGGAAAATATATAAAATACCCATACTAAACCTAATGCACTGCATACAACAGCTGCCAAAACTGACACACCAAAACCACAGAAAAATAAAAAGGTTAAGAAGACGAAGAATTTTTATGTCCACATGCAAAAAGACATGCAGACAAAATGTTTAGAAAAATTTTCTGAGAATATAAGGGAAATAATTTTTAAACAGATCAATTATTTAGATTTTTCTAAGAAACAAATGTTTCTAGAAAAGTATATAGATAGAAATGTAGTGAAATATCGAACAGTTGATGCTGGAAAAAAATAAATTGTTTACAGTTTCGTATAGACTACCATTTATTACTGAAATTCCGAACACGAAGGATATCACAATCCAAAGTACAAAACAAAAAATTATGGCAGTTTGTAAACCAATATTTCTCTAGAGACTTTAAGCTTTAAGACCAACGGAATTATTATTACTTTTCTTGGTAAAACTTTTAACGACCTACCAGTTCTTGAAAATAAACGCGGAAAAGTGCATGCGAAGAAAATGAAGGAAATTGCAAAAGGAAATTATTCTAAAATTAAAAAGCATTTAGATACATACTATCCGCAGGTAAGCCATTATAATTTAACTCATGCACGTCATAGAATGTATCGTCTTTCGGATGTAACAAAACTCCAAATACACAAAGATTTGTGTTCCAAACACAAGTCTGTCTGCAGCTACGAAGCGTATAAAAAAGTTTTCGACAACGAAAATATAGGTTTTTCAGCTCCATCGCATGACGAATGTGGCTTTTGCTCCATTTATAAAAACCATGATCATTCTCAGAAAGGCAGGTCTTCGGAAGAAGCAAAGCAGCTAATATCTTCGAATCATCCTTTATGCCCTACCTGCGATAAGTAGAAAATAAAGAATCAACGATATACGATTGCAAGACAAATGTTCAACCAAGACACATCTAAAGAAAATTGTGGTGTCACCGAATTTTATGAGGATATTATGCAAAAAATTTCCTCTCACCAAAAATGGCTATCAAGAATTCATCATTAGTCATTCGGCTACATGAGAAATTTAATAACTTAAAACCAGCAGGAATAAATAAATGTATAGTCTGGCACGAAGCTATTATGGGACGGAAAGCTGCAGATGTAGCATCGGCTTACTACAATGCTATAGTTAAATTAAATGCAACAACAAAACACGTTATTTTCTGGGCCGATAATTTCAGCTCTCAAAATAAAATTGGGGTCTATTTACTACTTATCTTACATCTAACGATGACTGGGACCCAGAAACAATTACATTCAAGTACTTTGAACATGAACATAGTCTCATGAAAGCCGACTCATTACATGTGCATATCGGCAAGAAATGGAACAAACCAAAAGAATTACTGGATGTCGAAGACCTAGGACAGTTAATTAAAACCTCAAATAAAGTCAATGTTGTGAATTTTGATTGGAATTGCCGACAAAGCAACACTAAGTATTGGTATAAATACAAAAATGAAAAAAACAATTTCGAAAGAGCTCTTGCCGTTTATGCGACCCAGAATGCACATTTTTTGGCAAGAATCACCAAATTCAGATGAGAATGAAGATCTAGGGAAGTCATTTATTGAAATTTGAATTTTTGTTTGAAAAGAAGGGATATTATCTGTTGAACTATTTAAATGTATTCTTTTGGTATTTCAATCAATAAATAACTTGGATGTAAATTTTGTTTTGTTTTATTTTGGCATCTAAAATCTAATCTAAAATTCGGCATCTGAAAACTTATTAACTGGCTGTTTGTAGTTTGCATCCATATAGTTGCCCAAAAATTTCCTTACGACACTTACGAATGAGTTCCAAGCTCTAAGTTCTTGCGTGATAAGTTTTTCTATACAATTAATATCGTCCAACAACTTCCTAATATGTGGTCCAATAAAAATACCCTCCTTTAACTTGGCGTCAGTTCACTGGGGAAGAACTTGTCTTAGGTATGCAAATCCACCTTCCTCTTTATGTATAGCCTTCACAAAGTTTTTCATTAGTCCAAGTTTAATGTGAAGCGTAGGCAAAAGGAAATTTTTTAGGTCTACAAGACATACTTAACATTTTTGTATTCCGGTTGAAATTCGGACCTTTCCGTTCAATTTTTTTGCCTCACATAGTTTCCATTCACTGCACTACTGTCTCACTAACAGACATATCTGGCACAGGTAGCGGTTGTAGTTTATTGTACCTAAAAGAAGAGGCATATTTCAGTACGTATCTTCCATTGTCACTGAATTGGCAACTGGTAGATGGTTTTGAATTCCCATTATGTGATAACACAGTTTTTAAACTATATTTCGATGAGTCTATGAACAATCGCCATTCACAAAAAGAATGCTTGATATCAAATTCCTGCATTGAACCATCGATATCAGTACATGCACATAACGAATTTTCTCTATTGTAAAATGTGGAAAACGCTGCAATTATTTTCCTAAAAGTTTTAATTTTTGTTTCTTTGGCAAGTAAGTTCCACGTCTTAAGACGGAAACCAAAAAGTTTTAACTCTTGCTTTGACAACCCCAAATCACATACTAAATCATTTAACTCTGTGAAACACTAACTCTTTTACTCTCAGGGTGAACAAAAATATAAAAGGAAGGAAGAAATAAAAAGAGAGTAGGTTCTTGCCAAACTGATAATGAGATTGGAGATAACAAAGCCAGTTCTCAGGGCTCTGTTATCTGAAAGAAGTTAGTTAAAGTGAAGGAAGGAAAGAAAGAGAGAAAAAACTGAGATACAGATAAATGAAATTCAATGGAGGTCGCCACTAATTTTGTTCCTAAACAAAATTAGATAAAAATCAACCTCAAAAATCAGCCAACTCTTAACTGCTGTTCTCTGCTAGTTTTAGAAAATGTCTTACAAAAAATGTGCTGAAGGCAATTTTTCAGGTATACCTGTATAATAAATAAAACAACTAAATAGAAAATATGTATAAATATAATGAATGTATGGAAAAAAAATTAGTTACAAAATTTTAGAAGAAGCGGTTAGTAGATGTCAGTATGTGTGAAAAAGAAATTTTAACCTTATACCATCAGATAAAATAATATTGGTGAAGCAATACAATATAAAATTACTTAACTTAAAAGTTGATATTCGAAGACAGTAGTCCGGGAAATCTTCTTTAGTTAAATAATTCTCTGTAATCTACACAGATGAATAGCTAAGTCCCCAATAAGCTCTTACAGTACAACCATCACATCTAAGACCATACTATTTGGTGATAATACAACACACTTCTCCAGTCAGGAATTTTGGTAGCATTTACTCACAAATGTTGTCTAGTCCTGGAGTTTCTGCTATCATAGCACCAAGTGTGTTACAAAAAGACTTTTCAATATACAACATATTTAGATATCTGTCCAGATAAATACATAAAACTTTTCATATATCTCTTTTACAATTATACAATCTAGCTTAAAGATTCGTACTGGACAGGAACCTTTATCAGTTCAAGTAAATTTTAAACAGGAAATATGTGAAACATACCAGTAATCCCAGCGAATTTGTTCCAAGGAACAAGTTTTATTTTAGATCAAACTAAATCTTTAAACTTTCATCGGAATTTCTGCATCAACCATTCTCTCGAATAATGTATTGTAAAGTGCTGCATTCCGACTTCCTATTAAGGATTTTTTTTGACGAGATAACTTTAAGGTTTATTCCACCAACTCTTGATTAGTTGTATTTAAAATATAGACTAGGCAGACGTGTGGTCTATTCCACCAATAAATTAAACATTCGTTGCAAAATTATTCATTTAAATTGATATTCAAAATGTTGACTGCTAAGTTAACGTTTGAACAATCAATTACAACACCAAAATACCCGAATTAAACCTTTTCTTATTTTGAGAAAATAGTCTAGCTTGTGTCTTCATCGTAAATTATCCACAAATGTAACAAAACTTGTCATACAAAATTTTCAAACTGCAGTGCCCATGACTTGTCATTTTTGTCGTGAAAAATTTGTTCTTAACTACAAAGAACCATTCACTCAACTCAAATGTAAACTAAATAAGAGAATAAATAACCCATTCTATGAATTTTTTCTGCCAATCTGATAACCCCTCGTAAAAGTTACTACCTCCGAACCGAAAAGGATCTAAAGAACATAACCAAAAATAGTACGAATTAAGGTTTTATGAATATTTTTTCTATTATTTGGAATGTATTTTCATCATAAAAATAAACGGTTTTAAATATTAAAACTAACTTATCCGCATCTGTGAGATGCCCTGAACAATATTCATCGAATCATAAAATTGGCACTTGTATACATTTCGAGGGATGTGTCGTGCCAACAAACCCAAATTTTTCCAGAAATAACCAAAAATATAGTATATCTGGATTTATAGGACCCGATGTACTCGCTCACGTGAGCTAAAAATCAATAGGGTTCATTTGTGAGACACCTTGAAAAATATTCAATTATAAAATTGGTCACTTGTTCACACTCCGGAGGATGTATCGTGCTAACAACCCGAAATTTTTCCAAAAGTTACCAAAAATGTGGCACATCAGGTACCATAGCACCCCTTGTAACAGCTCTGGTAAGCGAAAAATCAGTAAGGTTAATCAATAAGACGCCCGGAACAATATTCAATCATAAAATTGGTCACTTGTATACACTCCGGAGGCAGTGTCGTCCTAACAAACTGAAAATTCTCCAAAAATGACAAAAATTTGTACTTCAGGTACCATAGCACCCGTTGTACTGGCTTTGGTGAACTGACAATTACTAGATTAATCGACTTACCTGTAAGGAGGATTAATCTTGATTTTCCGAGCTTGTCCGAAGATATAATTATACTTGTAGTTTCCGTTGAACCTACCGATCAGCACGAATCTTCCCATATCAGAAAAATAAGGGATATACCTACAACTCGCCGCATCTCTGTACTAATATCATTCCGTTTGAATATGTTTTCTTTTTAAAAATCGTATAGTCTGTGGAAGCTTAGGGTGGGTTGGTTAAATATATCTTCGGGCAAGCTCGGAAAATCAAGATCAATCCTCCTTACAGGTAAGTCGGTTAATCTAGTAATTTTCCTTCGCTTGTCCTCCGATATAATTATACTTGTAGATGTTCAGAGTAAAGGACGATTTTTAAATAGTAAATATATTGTTTATAAAATTACAGTTGAAGCTGATAAAAATACTATAATACTAGAAATGATTGGAGAGGAATGCAGTCACAGTTAATTTTAACATAAAATATATGAAAGAATTCAATACATACATTTCGACAATATTAAATAAAATAACGTATAACAAGGCTACTTCTTACGTTTCCGCCAACCTATCTAATATGCGAGAAAAGTATTGGTTTATCCCAAAAAAAATTGGAATTTTGAAATTTTTTTTTGAGCTATTTTCACGTTTTCCTTCAACAACAACACGAAAAAACGGTTTTTAGAAAAAAAATCCTGTGTGTATGTCGTCGTCGTCGTTGTCGTCGGCCACTTTTCCTTACATATCTTGTTAGCACGATACAACCTCCGCAGTGCAATAAGTCACCCATTTTATGGTGGAATATTGTTAAGGACATGTTACAGATGAACCCTATCGATTTTCAGCTCACCTGAACCGGTACAACGGGTACTATGGTACTTGAAGTACGACGTTTTGTCATTTTTTTAGAAATTTCAGTTTGTTAGCGCGATACAGCCTCCGCAGTTCAACAAGTCACCAATTTTATAATTGAATATTATTCAGGACATCTCACTGATGAACCCTATTGATTTTCAGCTCACCAGATCCAATACAACAGGTGCTGCAGTACTTTAAGTACGATATTTTTGTCATTTTTGGAGAAGTTTCAGTTTGTTAGCACGATACAGCCTACGGAGTATATACAAGTGACCAATTTTATGATTTTATATTATTCAGAGCGTCTCAAAGATTAACCCTATTGATATTCAGCTGACTAAAGCCAGTACAACGGGTGCTATGGTACTGGATGTACCAAATTTTTGTCATCTTTGGAGAATTTTCAGTTTGTTAGCACGATACAGCCTCCAGAGAGTATACGATTGATCAATTTTATGATTGAATATTATTCAAGGTGTCTCACATATATACCCTATTGATTTTCAGTCGACTAGAGCGAGTACAGCGTGTCCTATAAATCTAGATATACTAAATTTTTGGTTATTTTTGGAGAAATTTCGGTTTCTTAGCACGATATATCCCCCGAAGTGTATGCAAGTAACAATTTTATGATAGAATATTGTTCAGGGCCACAGATGCGGAAAAGTTAGTTTTAATCTTTAAAACCGTTTATTTTTTATTCTGTTTGGATTATAGTATAAGCAAAAACATCTGTTTGAACACTTACTGGTTTGTTATAAAACTTGAAAAATGCGTTGGATGAATCATCCAGCTTTATTTTTTATTTGTTCAACACTAATACCCGCACTTAATGCTGCAGAAGTGCTTGCATGTCGAACACTATGAGCTGAAAAAATGGAGGTCTCTACGCCACCTAAGTGTTATTTATTTTTAATTCATCGACTGATTGGAAAGAAGCGGCGTGATGAAGTTTTTTATGATTAATATAAGACTCTGTTCCTCATTGCGAAGACTCGCTGATTACTCAATATAAAAATCAATAGTATGCGCCACGCATAACTCTGGCTTATTTTTCAAATATGGGAATACTAACAGGGGTTGAAGATTACCAATTCTAGATGTCTTAATTTTATCAGGAATTTATAATTCGAGTTTTTCTGTAGAATGGAAAATATTTTCGATTTTGATTAATGATCGAGCCTGAACTCTGCTACCAGTCGTGAGTGAGTGCCATCAGAGTAACCACTTTGTATGTTAGTTGCTTCAAAGTTAGTTCTTCGAAAGGGTAACGTTCTTTTAAATATTTTAAGATTGAATCTGGATTCCAAATATTTAGGACATGGTAGACGAATATTTGAAACACCTTTCAAAAACCTATTTATTATTTTTTTATCGTTGATATTTGTAGGAGTAAATATTAAGTTTAATGCAGATCTGTATGAATTTGATACCGAATATGATGAGCCTGGATTTACGGCAACAGTCAGAAATTCTAGAAAGGAGTTCAAGTTATACTTCCAGGGGTCAAGTTGTTTTTTTATGCAGAATTCCCAGTATCTTTCTGAACAGGCCGTATATTGTTTTATAGTTCCTTTGGACTAGGAAGCAATCATTATATCTATAGCATTAACCGGAATACCTTTATTCAAATACGCCCTCCGTATTCTGGTAGAGTGGATGACACTATCTGAAAGGAGAAATAAGTGAATATTCAGAAGACTTGAAACAAATTGCCTTTTCTATTAACAATGTTTGAGAAGTTGGATACCATGGTTGAGACGGCCAATATGGGACAACCCTAATACCCGTGGACTTATCCTGGATAATTTTTTTACTAGACTTTCATTACAATCCAAAAAGGTGGAAAGGCATAAAAATAATATGTTGACCATATAACAGTAAAGGCATCTACTGAGAACGAGTATGTATCGGGAAACCCGGAAATGAACTTTTCACATTTTTTATTAATTCTTGTTGCAAAAAGATCTATTTCAGGTTGTCAGAAATCATCTACAATTTTCTTAAATATTGAAGTATTTAGCTCGTACTCTGTGTCAATTGTGAGTGATCTAGATTCTTTATCTGCCTCAGCGTTTGAGGAAGATGGTATATAACTTGCAAATACCTGGATATTCTTTTTCTCACACCAGCGCCATAACTCGACAGTTGCTTCATTCAATTGTGAAAATTTTATACTCCCTCCTCGATTGATACAGGATATAGCAGTTTGATTGTCTATTCGGAGCAATATCCTAACATTTTCTCTCTCTTTGGCCATAGCTTTCAATCTATAAAATGCGGCCTTTATTTCTAAAACGTTAATATGTCTTGTTTTTTCTTGTTCATCTCAAAATCTATGGGACCTAGATCCACCACTGAAAGTACCCCAGCCAGTTGTTGAGGCATCTGAAAACATTTCCCAGTCGAAAGGTTTGCGCTTAATGTTTTGTCCCTTTCCTATATGGTTGTTCCACCAGATTAGTTCGTCTATTAAGGTAGCTGGAATTGTAATTTTTTTCTTGTAATTTAAATATTCCCCATTCAATGAGATATGTTTTATTCTTTAAAAAGGCCTTTTATGTATAAATCCATATTCTGTAGATGGGCAAGAAGCCACAAACTTCCCTATTAATTTTGCAAACTCCTTAATAGTACATTTATTTTTTCTCCTAAACATAGAAATTAATTCTCTTCTAGCAAGAATTTTTTCTTGTGGAAGCTAGTGAGATGTTTATAGTTACCGTATTGTATCTACACCTTAAGAATTATATGTCCTGTCTAGGGGTCAAGGTGCTTTTATCTAGATTTATCACAAACCTCAAACTCTTTAGGAGTTGTATAGCAAAGGATGTGTGCTTCCTACACTCTAGCTCGTTTTTACTTAGAATTAGAATATCATCCAAATAAAAAAACCGTTATTACTCCTAATAGCCTAAGTTTTTTTACTACAGGCTTTAATAATTTTGTTAATATAGAAGGTACTATATTAAGACCAAAGGCTGAAGGTAAATTCATACAGGGTGTTATTAAATCTAAACCGTAAATATTTTCGGTACTTTTTGTCTACTGAGATTAGAAAATATGCGTCTTCAAGATCAATCTTAGACATCGTTTGGACCTAGAACCTTGAATACTGTACGATAGTCCTCTTGTTTAAAATGAGAAGTTGTTATGAAATTGTTAAGTTTTCCAAGATTTAGAATAAATCTATGATTACTGTTAGGTTTCTTAACAAGAAAATAACGGGACAGAAACTGACCCTTCTCTGACTCATATTTGCCAATGGCACCAATTCTTAACAGTTCGTTAATAGAATGCTCATAGTCTTTTAATGTCCTAGATGGAATTTTATTTGTAGGTTCAGAATACTATTTAGGTTCACTGATAAACGGAATTCGTATTCCTTTGACCCAATTCAAAACCACTCGGTTTTGTGTAATATCTTTCCATGTAGGCAAAAAATGTTTAAGACCACCTGCATATTGCAATCTAGATTTAAATGTGGGACTATTTTATATTTTTGGTGTGCAGAAATTGCGTGGTGTACGTTGCAGAACAATTGACAAGCGTCGGCCAATGCTTTAACCTCAGTAAAGCGTTCTTGATCCGGTAGCATACGTTGAGTTATTAATCCTACAGCCGAAAGATCATGTCCTAGTTGTTGTTGTAAAGCTGTTAAAAAAAAATCATTTTCGTTCACAAACTTTGGTAAACAGGGTTTGATCTCCTCATTTACTTGGGGGGTGGGAACCAAAGATTTACAGTTAGCTGGCAATTTATATTATTTGATGATTCCGGCACGTTGTTCTTTTATTATGCTTTTTCGCGAATAGGAGTTCCAATGTACTTCAATTTCTTCATGATATGCATCACCCTCTTTATCATCGACCTCTGGTCTAAAACCTAGAGCACTGAAATCATGTTCTGTGTTTTTTTATTCTGTCCTTTCCACAAAACATTCTTCTGGTTCCAAAGGGTCCTGTAATTCTTGTATTACCGCTCTGTAATTTCTTCAACGATTTCATTATCAGTTGAACCTGAAATCAACGTATGACCTAAGGACAGGTTAAATTATGTAATTTTTTTCTTTTTAATAACATTAATAAATGAACCAATTGTATTAACACGAAAAAGGGTATATCACCATTGGAGAAGGTTATTAATTAAAATCACTCGATTTTATGTTTGCATTGCTTCAATTTTGATTTTTGATGAAATCGCCCGATTTCATATCTAACCTTTAGTAGTTGAATCACTCAATTCTGTTAAAAAATCATCCGATTCTGTGTCTCTCAGTATAAATGGATCACCCGATTCCATTTTTGTTATTGTATTTAGTTAAATAATTGCAATGACTTTTAAAAATCATATTGTTTGCGTACACTGGAATAAGAAATCGCCCGATTTCCTATTACTCATTGTTAATGAATCACCCGATTCCATTTTTAATTTTATGATTGTATTTTGTTGAATAATTAGAGAGCATTATTTAGAAATCATATTGTAAACTGGATTAAGAACCATTAAAAGGCAATTAGTTACTTATAAAAATACAACTTGCTTATAATTTTCTGCAAAAAGGTTAAATCTATGATTACTTTCACATACCTTTTGGTTTATCCCAATCACTTCCTTAAGAATCACTCGATTGAATTTCTCACAATCTATTTTGCATGACGAGTAATTGTTTACGAAGTTTTTTAATTTCTCCGTACTCTCTATCACTACTTGAATTATTGCTTTTCGGCATTTTGACCTTGTGTTTAATTAATACATGCGTACCTGATCGAGCACGAAAACGCAATGATATTAGTACGGAGATGTGGCGAGTTGTAGGTATATCCCTTATTTTTCTGATATGTGAAGATTCGTGCTGATCGGTAGGTTTATCGGAAACTACAAATATAATTATTTCGGAGGACAAGCGAAGGAAAATAGATAGGATTTTTCTGTGAGATGTCCTGAACAATATTCGATCATAAATTGGTGACTTGTTGCACTACGGAGGCTGTATCGTGCTAACGAGACTTGTAACGAAAAGTGGCCGACGACAACGACGACAACATACAAACAGGTTTTTTCTTCTAAAAACCGTTTGTTCGTGTTGTTCTTGATGAAAAACGTAAAAATAACTAAAAAAAAATTCAAAGTTCCGACTTTTTTTGGGGTAAACCAATACTTTTTTCGCATATTAGATAGATTTGGCGGAAAAGTAGTAACTATTTGAACTGTGTTACAAGAATCGTGTCGGCCAGTGTTATTGAATTATCAGCATTTTCTTTTTCTACTCACTTCAGTGCCTGTAGAATGGCGTACGCTTCCACTGTAAAAATCCAACACATATATTTTTTATCCGAATGAAGGAAAATTCAAATTTGGTTTTTTTCCACCAAATTATTGGTATACATGTAAGGGTGGACTATTTTTGAGTTGTCAATATTTATTTGTTAGGTATTCTAAAGCCAATTTGTGAATAGAATTAACGATACAATTTCAAGGTGTTGCTCTTAAGGATATTATTTTTTTGCTAAAAATTGTCTTAGAATTATGAGTGGGTCTCTGCTAATACTGCTATTGATCAGGAAGATTTGTACGGACCAAGACAAAATTTTAGTGGTTTTAATTGTAT